>CM071847.1:906572-1100442 GCA_036507275.1 Sicyos edulis
TATAGTTAAAGGAGTGCGTGGCGATGTTCCCATCGGACTTGATCCGTTGGTAGTTCCTCGATTGTTTAGTAGAGTTGAGCACTCTTCTTTTGGAGAGCCCTAGAGTAGAGGCTATTCTTTGCATGTTGAGAGAAGCCGGCTAGAGTTTTGTTGAGCATCATGTAGAGATGCAAGAGTGGGCCGTGAGTCTTGGTTTGATGAAATGCCTTAGGCATGGTTGTTTGAGTTGAGCTCTTGTATGCCTCGCCATAGTTTTTGTCACTTGAGGTTGTGACCTTGCTGGCCCCATTTGTAGTAAGGTGTGGATTTGGTTTAGTGGCACTTGAGGTGCAATGGTTGGTGTGTCGCTTTGGCTCTCGTGCAGTTCGAGGCTTGAGTTTGGCATGGGTATAGCGGATGGTTCTATGGCCGTTCGGAGTTGAGCGCCTCCTTTAGCCTTTGGATCCGTTTGTGGCGATTGCACTGTTTAGGTCGTGCAAGAGGCTGGATTACATGGTAGTCGAAGGACTACAAGTGAAAGGATGTTAGAGAAAGCTGGAGCCTCTTCCCGATGTTCTTGAGGTTGAGTAAGTCGATGGGTTGGCCGGTTGGTATGTGCTAGTGCGTGTGAGTCTCACGCTAGAGGCTGAGGCCAAGAGATCTTTGTGGTTGGTAGTGCGGTCCACTACCTTGGGTGCCTAAACTTTGTTGAGTGAGCATTGTAGATCTGAGTTCGGTCAGCCAGGGGAACCATGAGTTGGATGCCGTGAGATCGATTGGATGCTCATGAGATGAGTTGGATGCCCGTGAGATGAGTTGGATGCTCTCGAGATGAGTTGGATGCTTATGAGATGAGTTGGATGCCTATGAGATGAGTAGGGCGCCTTATGTGTAAGCGCACTTGGTTGAGTCTTGGTTTAAAGTAAGTTCGGTTTGGCATCGTTATGTTTTAAGCGAGCAAGGTTGCCAACTTGGGTATCGTGTGGAGATGGAACTTTTGGTGTTTCTTTGGTTGATTGTATCTCTGCGGAAGTTAGTGTTGCCTTTTGGAAAGCACACATTAGTCTTGGATCTCTGAAGGAAGGTTGAGAGTTGTGCACACAAGTGTGTTTCGTGTAGTTCGTTACGGTGGCGAGAGTTCCCGAGAACCATGTAGGGTTTGCATTGGAGAGCGGTGCTCGGTTCTGGAGAAGATTGGACTCGGTGGATGTTGTAAGGCTTTAGTTGAGGTTGTAAGGATCTGGTGCTCGTAGTTGGGTTGTTGCCTAGGCAAGTTTGTTAAGTTGAACCTAAGCTTGGTTGGTGGAACCTCTTGTGTTCATGGTTGGTGTTGGATGGTGCTTAGCAGATGGTGGATGTAGTGAAGCCGCGTAGTTCTGGCCGTAGTTGCTAAGGGTGTTGCTCGGAATCCTTACCTAGGTGGAAGCTACATTGTGGCGATGCTTTGAGTAGGAGGATGACACATTACGAAGCGTTTACGGTCTTTTTGGTTTGAGGTTGGAGCGAGGCGGCATGATTGTGATGATGGAAAAAAAAAAAAAAAAAAAAAGGAGTTGTTGTTGAGCGATTGGGTACATTAGGCGTTTGGCGACGGTGTGTGTCGAGGTTGCGAAAGAACCCTAGTTGTGGAGAGCCTCACGAGCTCAGTCAAGCCCGGGTAGTGAGTTTGGTTGGCCAGCGGTCGAGTAGGTTGTAGACCTCGGGTGAGTTCTTTGGCAGATTTGGTAGGCTAGCAAGGTGGAGTTTGTTTGGAGTAAGTCGGATTGGTTCAGGGTGGTGTGAGTTGGTGCTTGGTGTTGACCAAGGTGTGGTTTTTGAGTTGCTAGAAGTTAGCCTTGCTCGTGGGGCAAGTGGTTTTGCCACTGGCGGATGTGTCTTTCTGTTTCGAGTTTGAGAGTTGTTTTTTTGGTGTTTGGGGGTGAGTCTTCTCTTGCTCGTGGTTGGCGGTCCGATCTGTGGTGGACCCCTTGTTGTTGCCTCTGGGAGAGTTGGATGTTGTGCTTAGTTGAGCAAGGCAGCGGTTGTGAAGCTCTCTGTCCTTGATGTCACTTGTAAGGACTGTTTCTCCTTGGGAGTTGTCGGGTTATTCCTTGGTCTTGGAATTGGTGGTAGTGGTGCTAGTAGGAGGAAAAGTTTGTTGTTTGCTTGGAAGCGGTTGTTTGTCTAGTTAAAGCGGACTCGTGAGTGGTGTTACAGAAGTTGCGATAAGGGTTGTTACTGCCTCCTATGAGTGTTTGGCCTAGTTGGTTAAGGTTTTGAGTGTTGGCTTGGAAAATTTGTTGCACCTTTGTAGTTGAAGGCCCCTTTGTTTGATTGTGGATGAGGTTGCACCTTTGTGGGTTGGATTAAGTGCTGGACTTATTGAGGATCCTTCTTTGGCTAGTGTAGCTTGCACTCTGCCCGATAACTGTTTGTATTCTTGTTCTTGGTAGTTGGTGTTGACCGGGTAGTGGAGTTCCGTTTATGAAGTTTCGGTGGGAAGGTGCATTAAGCCTAAGCTTGAGGTTAAGCTGTATGTGTTATCGTTTGGACTTGTGAGATGTGTTTCATATTTGGCGAGAGCTTTGTTCCGTTGTTTGCATGGAGGCAAGTTTAGTGGATGGAGCCCTCAGGGGTGCTGGTTGTTTGCAAGTTGTCTTGCCAGGTAGTGATTTGAGTCGAGCTAGAGATGAGTGGATTGGCATAGCTATGCGATTGTAGTTGTTGTTTGAGCTTCCTAGTTCGTAGCACTCAAGTTGTTGGATTGTAAGTTTTAAAATGTGGGAGGCTGTCGGCTAGTTGAGGTTGTTGTGTGAGTTCGGATTTTTGGAGTATTGACTTGATAGCTAGAGCTCGCACCTCGGTTAGTGTCTGGATGCCATTTCTATGGAAGTAGAGGCATGTCGATTTGGTTGGAGATGTTGCCATTAGGGTGTAGCAACAAAGGTTTGTTCTAGGCGGTGCGTGGGAGCGAAGTGGTTCGAGAGAGTGTTCTTAGAGGCTTATGAGCGAGTGCGATTCTGTAGTGTTTTCACCCTTTTTGTCCGATGGTCTTTTGGGAGGTAGGCGGATCCTTGGACTTGTTGCGAGTTGGTGTTTAGTGATTAGGCGGCGGGAGACCGGTGTAGTTTTAGGAGGTTGCCTTGGGTAGCGATTCTCGTGATCGATTCTTGTGGTTCCATTGAGGCATTGTATGGTAAGTGTTGCGAGTCTCTAGTCTTTGTGAGAAAAGGTTGGTGGCCGTCGGTGTTGTTTTGGGTCTGTGTTCTTGCGATTGACCCGGAGGTGTTGTGCGAGGAGGTTGAGCTCGTTTGTGGTTAGCTTCGGAGGCGAGCATGAAAGTTTAAATCGATGTTAGTGTCGAGTTTTAGAGTTTGAGGTTGGGCGGTCGTGCTTTTAAGGTTGTGCCGTTGTGAGTTGTGTTGAGGTTTGGTAAGCGGGAGAAGTGGAGTCTCTGTGTTGGACCATTTGAGATTCTCGAGAGGATTGGCGAGTTTGCATATTGGTTAGCTTTTACTGTCATTGTCGGTAGTGTGCGATATTCTCATGTATCGGTGTGAGGCGGTATGTGTCGGACCCATCGCTCGGTGTGGACTTTGAGCCTTTGCGGTGATTGAGGATTTGAGCTTGAGAGGCTTTGTGAGTAATGCAGTCTTTGAGGCGAAGGCGTTGCATAATCGTGAGATCCGTTTGGTAAAAGTTCGGTGGAGAGTTAGAGTTGAGAGGAGGCGGCGCTTGTGGCGGGAAGGCGAGGATGAGATTGCGGTATCTGTCTTTGTTTGATCTTAAGGACTTTCGAGGGGCGAAAGTCATAAAAAGGAGGAATATTATAGCAGCCCGAGTTTTCATCGATCTTCGAGTGCGCCCTAGGGTATTTTGGTAATTTAGTTGGTAAACGTCGGGCCGTTTATATCTTTCGATTGCTAAAATTATTGGATGGATTTATGAAGGTTTTGAGGCTTTGTGGTTTGGTTTGAGCATGGGTAGATGCAAAAGTAAAAATAAAGGAATTTGTGTTGCAGTGGGATTCGAACCGGGTCTCGGAAAAGCTGTGAGGATGCGTGCGGTTGAGCTATGGAGAGCTCTTGTTACTCTTTCGCGTCATATCTTAGTTACCCTTGGATCTTTGGAGTTTTGTGCATTTGGTTAAATGAAAAGAAATTAGGTTTTGTGTTTTCTTTCCCAAAACTCCATGGCGCTAACCCTCTTCTCTCCCAAGCCCCTTGCAGTGATTTTCTTCCCTTGCGGCCCCGCGCCCGTTCCGGCCAGCCAAGCGACCAGCCGGCGGCCGGTCGGCGGCCAGCCAGTCGCACAGCGCAGCCCGCGCCCGCCGCGCGCCCGAGCGCCAGCGCCAGCGGGGCGCAGCCCAGCGCCCGAGCCGTCGCGGCCGCCAATGAGCGTCGCGGCACGATCCGATCGCGCGTCCATCAGCGTCGCGGCCGTCGCATCGCACCGCTTCGCCGCGCGCGCCAGCGCCTCGCCCATCGCCAGCCGAGCTCGCGTCCGCGTCGCGATCCAGCGCCCGTCGTCGCGTCGCGCGCCGCGCGCCCCTCGCGTCTGCGCGTGTCGTCCGCGTCTCCGTCCCGGCGCGTCGCGCCTAAGCGCGCCATCCATGCCCAGCGCTGTCCGTGCGCGCGGCCAGCGCCAGTGTCGCCCATTTACCGCCCATCGGCGCCCATCCAGCGCCATCCGCGCCCGGCCAGCCCGCCGCCCGTCTTTGCTGCCGTCCGGCGTGTCGTACGCATCGCGTGAGTTGCTCCGGCCGAGCCCTATTTATTTTATTATATTTAAGCCTTTTGAGTGTGATTATCATTGTTTTGTTAGGTTCTCGGTAGCTAGCTCGGGTTCGATCGCGGCTTAGGTTTTGTGTGTAGTTGCCCAGACCAGTGGGATTTCTTCTGGGAGTTGTGTGACCACCTGCGATGTTCTATGTGATTGTTGTTTGTATGTTTGTTTGTGATTATCGGCATGTATAGTTTAGGTGCTCTGTTACAGATTCTTGACTAGCATGACTTAGTATGTTGTTCTCTCATGTTAGTCCATGCTAGGTTGTTCAGTTACGGCATGCTCATATACATTCTTGCTTCATAGTACCATGCTAGGTTCGTTGTATCTGTTGAGCACGTTTTGGATTGTATTGGATTGTATGTTATTGATATGATAGGTTAGAGTGTAGGTAGGTAGCATCATCAGGGCACGATGCATAAAGTATCTTGCATCCACAGCGGGGCGTCGAGGCGATTCTCGTCCACTGGACCCCGTTAGGGTTTAGCTAACTTTGCCGGTGGCCACCGCAATCTTGGGTGAGGTGGCGGTATTAAATGCCCCAGCGGTCGGGATGATGACTTGGCATTGCCTGCGTCCGGCGATCGGCACGTCCTCGGCGTGTTCGTAGTAGCCCTTGATTGCCACTGTTAGAGGCAAGGCCGCCTCACGGTGTAAGCCTACCACGGCCGGTTCCTTAGCCTCGGTGCGGTGGTTGGTGACATAGTTCACGTGTCGAGTCTCACACCCCTATGTCGGTGACACGATCCGGAGATTTAGTTAGGCGTGGTGGTTGGACATGGGCGACTTGCCACTGGACCGGCACCCCCATAGTCTGCGATGCACGCGGTGCATGCTTACGCTCATTCTGACGCCCGGCCAGGAGAGCTCCTCGGGATCTTGAGCTAGTGCACCTTTACGTATCGGCGATGAGCGGTGAGGCCGAGACTTGTTTCTCGTATAGGGCGTATTGTGTGGTGTGATTTATTCGGACTAAGACCACGAGTTGGCATCAGAGGTCAAGTGTGGACTTAAGCTATGTGCTCTATTACGTGTTTATATTCATAGCTTGCATACACTCATCTAGATGACCATGTGCATCGTATTGTACCCGGTTGGGGATTCTTCTTGAGTAATTCGTTACTCACCCTTACTTATCTTTCGGTAACCATGGCGCGCGCGGCGGGATGGGTGAAGGAGGAGCTATGATCATGGGAACTTCTTTGTCGTCTCTGACTTTTTATTTTATGACTCTTGTCTTTCATTTTCCCCACAGAATGCATGTAGCAAGACACAGAGCCCTCGGATGTTTTAACGAATGTTTTGTGGATTCCTTTATTGAATTTGAGGATGTTTCAAATGTTTTAATAAATCTCGATCAGTGTACGTTTTGGAAATGTATTTGCCTTGAAGCAGTGCTTGGAGGCGAGGGCGAGTTTGACAAACTATATTGATTTACGATTGAACCTTGATTGTTTTGTTTTAATTGGGAATCGAAAACTTATTTGCATATTGTCCTTTCCTTTGAATGCATGCATTGGGGTAAAGGCCTATTTAGAGCCCTTTTTGGGTGGGTCTTTCTGATCATCATCCCGGCCGTTGGGGCATTTAACGATCTGCCACCCTCACCCAAGATTGCGGGGCCTCTGGGTCGGTTAGCTAAACCTAACGGAGGTCGAGGGCGGAGAACTATCTCGGCGTCCACGCCATGAGATACAAGATACTTTATGCATCGGGCCGGATGATGCTACCTACAATTCTAACTTTGCCTTAACAATCGACAAACAATCCAATTTGTGCTCAAAAGAATCTGTGAGACCTAGCATGGTACTCTGGAACAAGAATGAATATGAGCATGCGAGCGGAACAACCTAGCATGGACTAACATGAAAAGAACAACATCACGAAGTCATGCCAATCGAGAATTCGAGCAGAGCACCTAAACTACACATCTTGATAATCACAAAAAAACATACAACATCAATCACATAGAACATCACGAGGTCCACACAACTCGGTAAGAAATCCTTACAGGCGGGAGAGCAACTACACACAAAATCCTAAAACTGCGATCGATCCAGAGCTAGCTAACGAGAACCTAACAAACAAAATAATAATCAATATCTAAAAAGTCTAAAAACAATAGGGCCAATGGCTCGGCTCAAGGGCACTCACGCGCACGGCGAGCGAACTTGGAGGCTGGCGGCGGTAGCCTGGCAGTGCAGTGGCGGCCCCGGCGGCCAGCGCGGATGGCGGCCCAGCGCGCGAGTGCCCAGCGCCTGCGGCAAGCAAAACGCAACACGGACGCCGCAGCGAGGGCAGCGCCTTGTGCGGCGCGTCTGAGCGTCTTGAGCGGCGGCTTCGGGCTGGCCCTTGCGCGCAGCGTCTGGCGATCGAGCGAGGCGAGCAGCGTCTGAGGCTTCTGCGGCGCGATCCCAGCGTCTGGCGAGCTGCTGCCAGCAGTCTGGGCGTGGGGCCCCGGTGCGGCGACAAGGCTAGTGTTTGCTTCTTTGGATGAGCGGCAAAGTGCTAAGCGGATCTGGCGTCTTGATTTGGCGGTGGGCCAATTGTGACGATTCTTCTTGGTGGAGCTTCTCTCGGTGTTGCAATCAACACAAACACACTTGGCCAAACAGCACACCAAACGGATGAAAAGAAGAAGAGGAAGATCGATACCTACCCGGAATGATGATGATCGATCCAAAGGAGCTGCAAGGATGAAGAACTCGGCAAGGCAATGGGGAGAAAAGCTTGGGCGGCCACACACTTTGGAGAAGAAGGTGAGACAACCTAATTCTATTTCATTTAACCAAATGCACCAAAACTCCCAAAATGCAAGGCTAACCATAAAATGATGCAGGAAGAGCAACAAGAGCACCTAATGGCTCAATTGGCACACATCCCCACAAGCTTCCCAGGAGACCCGGGTTCAAACCCCAGCTGCAGCACAATTTCCTTTATTTTTACTTTTGCATCAAACCTTGCTCAAACCAAACCACAAATCCCTCCAAAAACCTACATAAATTCATCCAATAATTTTAGTAAATGGAAAAGACACAAACGGCCCTGACGGCCCGACCAAATTACCAAATTACCCCTAGGGCATACCTGGAAGACCGGGATGAAAAACCTGGGTCGTTACAGCTAGTAGAGTGAAGCACTCTTTTGATAGCATGTTCCTGTAGTGGAGTTAGTTCTTTGCCTCCAGGGTTGGCTTTGAGTATTTGTTGAGCATCGAGTGGGATGCAAGAGTAGGCCGTGGCATGTCTGTAAGACGAGATGCCAGAGACTAGACTGCTCGAGTGTTGGGATTCTAGTTTTGAGTGCCATTGTCCCCGTCACCTAGAGTGTGACCTTCCCTACCCTCAGTGGGATGTAGAGCTCGTAAATAGTTCCTTTGTGTTGTAAATGATGTAGTGCTTTTTGGCATCAAGCTTTGCAAGGAGGCCTAGGATTCGAGCAAGTTCGCGCACGGATGTGCGGTGTTTCTATGACCTACCGGAGTTCGACATCCCCACTAGTCTTGTACCGTTTCTGAGGTTGCACTTGTTTGGGTTGCATAAGAGATCTAGCTAGGTGGTAGTAAAGAGAACTACAAGTGTGAGGTCGTTCGAGGAAAGTAGGAGCTTTTTAGAGTCATCGAGAGTTGGAGTGCGAAGGATGCGGTAGGTTGTTAAGGGTTAAGCGCGTCCGAGTTCTCATGCATGTGTTGTGGGCTTGTGAGCCGGTTTGATGGTAGTGTGATTCGACTACCCTTGAGTTACCCTAGTATGAGTAGAGTTGGCATCGATGATGCGTGGTTGAAACCATGAGTTGGATGGTTGGGCAATGTGGCGTTTAGTGGTGAGTTGACCCAGAGTGGGTTTAAACTCTTGTTGCTCCTTGCTAGTTGTGGCTCTATTTGGAGTAGAAAGCGCCTTGTGTGAGAGTTCTTGTTGGATTTGGATCTTAAGGAATCTGTACATCTTTGGTGTACTTTTGTGTAGCTTGTTAAAGTGGTGTATGTTTTGGGAACCACGAGAGGTTCGTGTTGAGAAACAAGTGCTCGATCCTTGAGGTGTCGGGGCTTTAGTTCTTGTCAAGTGCCCTAACTTTGGTTGTAAGGATCACGTGCTCGTAGGCTGGGGTTGTTGTTTAAGTAAGTTCGCTAGTTGGACCTTGACACAGTTAGAGGAACTTCATGTTGATCGATGGTTGGAGTTTAGTTGGGGCCCGAACAAGGGCGGTGGTAGCAAAGCCGCGTAGTTTATTTGTCATTGCTAAGAGTGTTGTTCGGATCCTTACCACAGGTAGAAGCTACGATGTGGTGATGATTTGAGTAGGAGGATGACACATTATGTAGCATTTACGGTCTTCTTGGTTTTTCGAGGAGTTGGGCGGGCGGCATAGTTGAGATGATGGAGAGAGTTGTGCCCATGTAGCGGTTATGCATTAGACCGTTTATCGGCGGTGCGTGTCGGAGGGTGGTCGGAGGAACCCTCGATTACGGAGAGCCTAATCGAACTTCGATCGGACCAGGGCATTGTTCCTCGGTTGAGTTCTTTGGAAGCTTGTAGTCGTTGACAAGCTAGAGTTGTTACAGGTAACCTCCGTGTTGGTTTCGAAATTGTTAATAAGGTGGTGCTTGGCGTTGACCAAGGTTTAGTTCCCATGTTGTTTCAAGAGCTAGCTTGGTTGGAGCAAGCGGGCGTGGCCACGAGGACTTGTTCTGTTCGAAAAGTTTTGGGAGTTGACCCCTCCTTCGGCGTTTGGGTGAGTCTTTGCTAGTTACGAGCTAGTGGTTCAATCGATTATGGAATCCCTCTAGTGTTGCTTAGAGAGAGTTGGTTGTTGTTGCCTTTGTTGAGCTTGGCGGCGGCGTGTGAAGTTCGCTATCCTTGAAAGTTAAACTTGCTGGGAATCATCCCCGTTTAAGAGAGTCGGCGTAGCTCTGAGTTGTGAAGTTGGTGGAGTGGCGTCTTAGGTTAGCCCGGCTAGAGGATCCACGTGTTGCGCTTGCTAGCAAGTGGCAAGTGGTTCGATCCGCGAGGCGGTGGTCGACCGTTCGAGTTAGAGTTGTTTCTTGAAAGTTGTTAGATCTTTGGAGTTTGAGAAACCCTAGTTTCTATGGTGGTTGAGTTGCCTTTGTGGATGCCGACCTCGAGACTTAACTTTTGAGGTCCCTTGCTTTGGTTTGTGGTGCTTGCGATTCGCCAACATTGTGGGTTTCGTTATTAAGTATTCCTTGCAATGTTCGGGTGTGGAGTTTTTGGTTGGAAGTAGAGTTAGGCTTAAGCTAAAAGGAGGAAGTCCTTGAGTAGCCGATTGGACTTGAGAGTTGCATGTCCTTGGAGCGAGCTTAGCGTTGTAAGCTTGAGTTGAGTTCTGCGAGCAAGCCTTTCTCGAGGCTTTGTTCCTTTTTTTGTTGTGTTTGCAAGTAGGCGTGTGGTGATGTCTTCCTTGCTACTCAGTTGCCATGGGGAAATTTTGGTTGAATTCTTATGCAGCGATGTAACGTCGATTTTCTATTCCGGTTTTCAAGGTGCCTTGGTTGGTCGGTTGTTCGGTTGGGCCGTTAAATTTGTTTTGACCCTTAGGGGTATTTTGGTCTTTTGCTCCCCGGGCAGGATTTATGGATTTTCAAGAATTCAAGGTAGCTCCTGCCTTTGTCGAGGTTTGATTGTTGTTGGTTGCAAGATCCAAGATGTTTGGGCTAGTCGTTTGGAAGTTCGGTTGTGGTTTGGGTTTGGAAAAATTATTGTTGTTTGAGTGCTTCCATTGGGATTTGAGCCCTTGCCCTTAATGTTAAATTGGGAGTTTGATTTAAGTGAGTTTTATTTATTGGAAAAGGTTTGCTTCAGCCGGGTGTCGAGGAGGAAGCCGGGAAATGGGATTTTAAGGCTTATTTTAAAAATTGGATAAGGTTGGAAAATAAGGAAAAAATAAAGAAAAATCCCATTTTCCCTTTTTATTTTCTCTCTCTCTCTCTCTCTCTATCTCTCTCTTCCTCTCACCCAACCAGAGCCTAGCCCCCCAGCTCGCCCAACCTAGCCTTGACCCTAGCCCGCTCGCCCAAGCGAGCCCAGCCCAACCAATGCGCCACGGTGCGAGGCCGCCCGGCCGTCAGTCACCCACATGCCTGTGTCGCGTCGCGGGCCCTCTCGGCCGTCCCCGCGAATCGCCCGGATCCGTTTCGCCCAGTGCGCCTTTATGCGAACGCGCCGCGATGCGCGTCGCCAACCACGCATAGTGCGAGCGCCGCCGTGCAGCGCCCGGCCGCTCCCCACGGTCGCGCGTCTCTGTAGCTCGTCGTGTCGCCCAGCCCGCGCCGTCCCTGTGCCATCTTGCGCGCGCGCGCCTCGCGCGCTGTATCTCGCCCAGCGCTCGTCGTCGTCTGCGCGACTCGCGCCTCAGCGCCCGCGCCAGCGCGCCCGTGTCCCTGTTGAGCCTGCGCCTGCACCCAGCGCTCCAGCGCCCAACGCCCAGCCAGCTCCTTTGCTGCCGACAGCCTGCTGCCCTACTGTGTGAGTTGGCCCGAGCCTTGTGGCTTCTCGGATGGTATTTCTCGAGTCTTTTCTTCTTTGGGCCCTGATTTGTTGGCTGCTGATTATGTATTTAATTAGGGTGTTTTATTGAAATGTTTAGGTTGTTCGGGTTTGATTAGAGGCTCGAGGGTCGCTTGTTGATTTGTGATAATTATTTTCTGCTTGTTCCAGGTAAGGATTTCTTACCGTGGTTGTGTGGACCCTGCGATATTATCATGATGTGCCTTGTATGCTTGCTGACTGTTATGAGCATGATAGTGATAGGGCAGCTATGTAAGGACCCGACCCAAAACATACGGTCCTAAACCAGGTTCTCACTCAGCATGCAAGTTAAATATGATAACAAGCGGTTTAGTGGTCATATTTAAAAACTCTTCAAAACATATGGGAAGGGGGAACCCTTAAAACATAACCAACAATTTTCATTTAAACAAAACCAACAAAATAAAACAAGCCTGGCCAGTGTTTATAAAAACATACAATACAATTTAAACAACTTTTTAACAATGTTCCCCTAGGACTCTGTCCATCTACATCTTTGAATAAACAATGCAATAACAATAAATGGCAGAGTCTTGGCGGCTCCATGATCAATCGGCTCCTCTGCTAGCCCTCGGGTGTTGTCCCAAGTTACAGAAAGATAAATAAGGGTGAGTATAAACATCTTGAGTAAGAATCCCCAGCAGGGGTACAATCGATACATCAGTCATCTAGCACCTCAACATGCAAGCAAGCGACTATCAACACGGATCATGGCTTAACGAGCTCATAATGCAAGATCTGGAGGCATCGAAGTCTCCTACTTAGGCCTAATGATTGGTTATCCTAACCAATCCGGGACATCAACGAGGTCTCTTTCACTCGAGGATTGATCGGCTCAAAAAGCGATCCCAAGGATGTCCTCAAGGGCCTCTTTGCCCTTGCTAATAATCTGGACTTACGGGAGTACCCGAAGTGCGGCTCTAAAGCGGAAGGAATGGTGTACTCACGACATTGCTTGAGAGCTCTCGAGGCGGCAGCTAAAGCGTGTGCGCGCTGCGCATCTTCTTTGCAACGCGTAAATGTGGGGCCTAAGGACAAACTACGCGGGCGGTATGCATGCCTAAGACTTCGGAGGCGGTGTCAGCGATCGCGATGGCGAGGCCCTCGGCGCTCATCTGTGAAGCTTTGAACCACCGACACGAAGCTAAGAACCGGCCAAGGTAGGCTTACACCGTTGGCAGGTTTAGCTCTAGCGAGCTACAAACTAGGCTTATGCCGATGTGGGTAGCTAAATCCACATCGTGGCGGGGAGGAGCAATGTGCGTTATCTTTGTGCGCACTTTACTCCCAGACCGGTGGGGACAAAGTGCGTTATGTCGCTCTCGGCCTCGGATGATGACAAACCCTACAACTCTATCTAAAAGTCTGAGTAAAATGATTCTGGCTAGCAAACAATAGCAGACATCAAACACGCTTACCTAGCATGATACTACGAACTTAGCGGGAATCATAAGCATGCAGGAAGAACAAACCTAGCATGGCACTAACTTGTAAAATCAGGCAAACATGCTAACAAGAGATCAATCAAAGCTGTCCTATCACTATCATGCTCATAACAATCAGCAAACATACAAGGCACAATCATGATATATCGCAGGTCCACACAACCACGGTAAGAATTCCTTACGGAACAAGCAAAAAATAATAACAATCAACCAAGCAACCCTCGAGCCTCTAATCGAACCGAACAACCTAAACATTCAAATAAAACACCCCAATTAAATCCATAATCAACGACCAACAAATCGGGGCCCAACGAAGAAGCGACTGGGAAATACCATCAGAAGCCACAAGGCTCGGGCCAACCAACACCTAGCAGGCGGTATGCGTCGGTAGTGGTGGTGGCTGGCGTGCGCCTTGAGCACAGCTTCATTTGGGCGCGCGAGAAATTGCCTGCGTGAGACCCCAGAGGCGAGACAAGCGCGCGCGAGGCGAACTCGAGCTAAAGCCCCAGGCGATAAGCGCGGCGAGCTCTCGGCACATGGGATGGCGCGCGCGCGCGGCTCGGTGAGCTATAGGGGCCAGCGACCAGCGCAGCGCCGGCAGCCTCAGGGCGCTCTGGATGGCACAGCGAGCTACAGGCGCACATGCTCGACACGATCTGGGCGCTCGGATCACCAGGCGTCACGGGGGCACAGGCGTCACTATCTGGCGCGACACGAGGCGGCGACTTCGGTGTGCCTTGTCTTGTGGGGTGAGGCTGAAGCGAGCTTAGCTGGGAGCTCGGGTGGGGCGGCCCCTTGGTGTTGAGCAAGGAGAGGGGCTTGGCTCGGTGGGGGGTGAGGGCTCTGGTTGGGGGAGAGAGAGAGAGAGAGAGAAAAGGGAAAAATGGGGAAAAAAGGAAAAATATGGGATTTTATCCAATTTCCATCCTTATCCATTTTATCCAATTTTATCCAAATATAAAAAAGCCTTAAAATTCCTAAAATCGCATTTCCCGGCTTCCTCCTTCGAGACCCGACTGAAGCAACGTTTTCCAATAAATAAAACTCACTTAAATCAACGTCCCAAATCAACACTAAGGGCACGGCTCGAATCCCAAAGGAAGCACCCAAACAACCATAACTTTGCCCAAAACCCCAAATCACAAAGCGAACTCCCAAGCGAATAGCCCAAACATCTCGGGACTCGCAACCACCAACAAAAAGCCTCGACAAAGCGCGGGAGGCTGCCTCGGGATCACGAAAATCCACAAATCACTGCCGAAAAGCCAAAAGACCAAAATACCCCTATGGGTCAAAAGCAGACTCTAACGGCCCAGCCAGAACAAGCCCCAATACGAGGCAGGAAGCACCTCGAGAGCAGGAATAGAAAAGCGGCCGTTACAATACTCCCTCCTTTTAAGACTTTCGTCCTCGAAAGTCCTAAGACAACTTGACTCTAGAAATCTCCACGATTCCTAGCCAAGCCCGAACTTCTCGGCTAAGACAACACCAACCTTCTTGAGAACCAAACCCTCTTGGGTTCTCAAAGGCTCAAAGCCACAATGCTATCGATGCACCACAGACTATCTCAACATAGAAGCGAAGAACACAAAATGCTGCTATTTTTGCCAAAGGCGGGGCAAAGCTAGCAAAGGCCCTTTGCTCCGTCGGCTCAAGGATCTCAAAAGGCCCTACAAACACAGGGCTCAATCTAAAACCACTGCTAATCCAACACGGAACACCTCTCTCACGGTGTTACTCTCGACAAACTCATGAGTGGCCACAAGCTGCGAAACTCTACACCACGCCTTTGGCAAAACTCCTCGGGAAGCTCACGGTGTTAACAAAAGCGACCTCAACCCTACACCATCTTTGGCCAAACAAGCTGAACCTCTCGAGTTCGAAACTAAAGGGCCTACTCTTACTTCACATGAGGCCGTGAACCACAAGGCTTGCCTCTGACCTTCACGAAAAACAATCGAACCACCAGCGGCGATTGATCCTTAAGGCAAACTTTTCCAACTAGCACGCGCTTACAACATAAGCAACCATCTTAAGAGAAATTGCCGAACCAAAGGCAAGGGGCACCATCTGGTACACCCGACGGCTAACAACACTCACACCGGTGAAACTTGACTCTGACCAACAAAATGGCAAAATCCGAGCCACAGACTCCACTCGGCCAAGCCAACAAGCTGAAGCCTCTCAGCGGTAGAGCGAAAACTTTTCCATGCAAACCTACCGACAAGCGGCCAAAGAGAACATTTCGGGCAAGAAACAACCAACATTTCTCTCATGGAAATCTTGGGTAGCAGGACCAAACCATCACGCGACCACTAGCAACACAACACCTTGAGGATAGCAACTCAAGGGTCTAACCAACCAATGCCACGACACCTCTGTGCCAACTCACTCAAGCGTGGCTCCGCTAAACTCCAAGCTGCGAAAGCACAACAACAAGGACAAAGCAGAGAAGGCTTGCTCTGCGAGAACTCAATTCAAACTTATAACGAGCAAAACTTCGCCTCAAGCTACCACTCAACTCTTAAGTCAGCGGCTACTCAAAGGAATTCCTCCTTTTAGCTTAGGCCTAACTCATCTTCCAACGGAAGATTCAATCCCGAAACATCGCAAGGAATACGGGTGACAAGGTGTAACGACCAGGTTTTCTTCCGGTCTTCGGGTATGCCTAGGGGTAATTTGGTAATTTAGTGGGGCCACGTCGAGTCATTTGTGTCTTTTCGATTACTAAAATTATTGGATGGTTTTATGTAGGTTTTGGAGGTTTGTGGTTTGGTTTGAGCAAGGTTTGTTGCAAAAGTAAAAATAAAGGAATTTGTCTTTGCAGTAGGGGTTTGAACCAGGGTCTCTGGGAAGCTTGTAGAGATGTGTACCAATTGAGCCATTAGGTGCTCTTGTTGTTCTTTACGCATCACATCTTAGTTAACCTTGGATTTTGGAGTTTTGGTGCATTTGGTTAAATGAAATAGAACTAGGTTTATTCCATCTTCTTCTCCAAATCTCCTCTTGGCACACACAAGCTCTCCTCTCCATAGCACTTGCCGATTCTTCATCCTTGCGGCTCCTTGGATCGATCATCATCATTCAGAGTGAGTCTTCATCCTCTTCATCTCCTCATTTGGTTATTGATCTTTGGCCGAAGGTAAGAAGTAGAGAGTTGTGTGTGTTGTGTTGATTGCGGCCCGGTAGAGAGAAGCGGCGGCATAGATCGCCCTGCCGTCGCACCGATTCGCGGGCCGGACGGCGGCGGCCGCGAGACCGTCCATACGCCATCGCGCACGGTCGCCCGAGTCCGTTGGCGGCCCTGCCGTCGCACGAGTCGCCCGGTCTGTTGGCGGCCCTCCGCGCGCCATCGCTCGCGGTCGTGCGAATCGCGCCCAGCGACGCGGAGTCGTGCGGTCGCGCGCAGCGCGAGCGCGAAAGCCAGCGCGCGCGCCGCCGCCATTGCTTTCCCGCCCGCGCGCCAGCCGTCGCATCGCGCTCGCCGCGCCAGCGCCGCGCGCCCTTTGCCCCCCTGCTCGCCGCCCAGCGCCCGGCCGCGTCCGCGTCGCTGCCGCCACGCCCGGCGCCGCGCGCCGCCGCCCGCCGCTCGCCCGCCGCGCGCGCCGCCTTCGCCGCCCGCGCGCGTGCGTCCTGCCGTGCATCCGTCTTGCGTCGCCGTGCAGCGCGCGCGGCCAGCGCCAGCCCTGCCGTGCGGTAGCGGCTGCGCCCGACCTGCCGTGCCCGGCTCGCCCGGCGACTCAAGCTCGTGTCGCCGTGCGCGTGAGTTCCGGCCGAGCTTCTTTGTTCTTTTATTGTTTAGGCGTTTTAGATCTTGATTATTATTGGTTTGCTAGGTTCACGCTCGCTAGCTCGGGATTGTTCCATGACTTAGGATTTGTGTGTAGAAGCCTCCCGACCAAGGTAAGGATTTCTTCTGGGAGTTGTGTGGGCCTGCGGTATATTTGTGATTGTTGTTTTGTATGCTGTGTATGATTATTAGCATGTTTAGCCCTAGGTGCTCTGTTACAAATTCTGGTGGCATGAACTCTTGTATTGTTTCTCATGTTAGCCCATGCTAGGTTGTTCCGATACGGCATGTTCGATATCTGTTCTTGCTTCGTAGTATCATGTTAGGTTCCTTGTATCTGTTGAGCACGTATTGGGTGCATTGATTGATTTATTATTATTGCTATGGTTTAGAGTTCGGGTAGGTAGCATCATCAGGGCGGATGCATAACGTAACTTGCATCCCAGCGGGGGCGTGCGAGATGGTACTCCGTCCACGATCCGTTAGGGTTTAGCTAACCCTAACGGTGGCCTACAATCTTGGGTGAGGGTGGCAAGCTGTTAATTGCCCCAGCGGTCGGGATGATGACTTGGCATTGCCTCATCCGGCGATCGGCACGTCCTCGGCGTGTTGGCCGTAGCCCTTGATTGCCACTGTTAGGGCAGGGCGCTTCTGGTGTAAGCCTACCACGGCCAGGTTCCTTAGCCTCGGTGCGGTGAGTGCGGTGACATAGTTCACGTGTCGAGTCTCACACCCCTATGTCGGTGACACCGATCCGGAGATTTAGTTAGGCATGGTGGTGAACACAGGCGACTTGCCACTGGACCGGCACCCCGGAGTTTGCGGTAGCATGCGGTGCGCGCTTACGCTCATTCTGGCGCCGGCGGAGAGCTCCTCGGGATCTTGAGCGATGCACCTTTACGTATCGACAATAGTCGGTGAGGCGGGACTTGTTCCGTATAAGCGCGTTTAGTGTGTTGTGGTATTTCCGGACTAAGACCACGAGTTGGCATCAGGGTCCAAGTGTGGACTTAGCTATGTGCTCAGCTCTGTGTTTGTACTCATAGCTTGCATACATTCTTCTAGATGATCATGTATATCGTATTGTACCCGGTTGGGGATTCTTCTTTGGGTAATTCGTTACTCACCCTTGTTACGTGGCTTTCCACGGGTAATCAAAAGCGGGAGGCGGGATGGGTGAAGGAGGAGGCTGTGATCATGGAATCCTGCTTTGTCATCTCGACTATTTTATTTTATCATGACTCTTCACTTTTTGTTATTTCCCACAATGCATGTAGGCGGGCACGAGCCCCAGGATGTTTTCTTACGTTTTATGGATTCCGGCATGTTTGTACTTGTGGATTGTTTTAATGGTTTAAATAAATCTCGATCGAGTATGCTTTTAGAAATGTAAGTTTTGGTTGTTGAATGTTTACTGTTTTTACTTGGAATCGAAATGTATTTTTTTTTCATAATGTCTTTTATTTTCACTACATGCATTGGGGTAAAGGCCCATTTAGAGCCCCTTTTGGGTGGGTCTTTCTGATTGGTATCGAGCTTCGAGTCATAGATTACGTAGTGACCTTTTTATTGTAGAGTCGTTTTTCCATGATCATCGGCACTCAAGCGGTCATCAGTGCGCCTAAGTTTACTATTTGTTGTTGAAAAAGGGTTAAGAATTTACAATGCCTATCATCTAGTGTATGCCTTGTTTGGTGTTGTGGAGTGGTGTGAGCGAGTTTTGATTCGTTGTTGGTTTGGATGTAGATCGCGACATGCGATCCGTCTGCAGGGAGAGGAGGTTCGAGGCGGTCGAGTATCGGGATCGGATCGTCTGCTGGGGACATCGTCCCAAGGCGACAACGATGGCATTCCACCAGCGGCTCCTCTGTTACGCCTAGGCGGGCGTTGAGGCGGCCCAGCCGCCGTGAGGCGCTCTGGAGCGAGTTTCTTTGAGTCTATGAGGGCTTTTATGGTCGACATGTTGAGTGACGGAGGCGAGACCCGAGCCTTGTTAGCGTATGGCGGAAGAGTCCGAGCCCCGGATCGAGCGGTGACTCGATTGGTTCAGTGAGCTCGATAGCACCTCGGCTCCTCGAGGAGCAAGTAGCCCAGAGAGAAGATATGGCGGAGGGTGCGAGAGAGTTGGGTAGGTGGTGAAGGATTTTGTGAAGTGGAAGCTTTGAGAAGTTTGATGCCACCGGTGATGCGCTAGCGGCGGCCAGTGGATTGCCCATTTGGAGTACACCTTCACGATCATGGTGTGCCCCGATATTGAGAGGCCGAGATGTGCGGCTCATGTGCTAGGAGAGCCTGCGAGATGGTGGTGGGAGTCCACCTTGGTGAGAGACCAGGTGGGTCTCCACCCGCTTCTTGGGAGTTCTTCAGTGAGTTCAAGGTAAAGTTCATCGGTGATGAGGCTCAAGAGAAGATGGTGGAGCTCTTCCAGAACACAGAAGCGAGTTACGATTCCATTGAGATTATGGCGCAAGTTCTCGAGTATGGATATTTTGCTCCTCGATTGATTGCCACCGGGTGAAGATTGGAAGTTCATATCTGGATTGAGCGGGTGTTTCCCGGATGTCGAGGCTCGGGCCCACGACACTTATGCTAGAGCATCGATTAGCCCACGATCTATAATGGGAAGTATCTGCTTTGGCGGGTTGTTGCCGCTCTGTTCGGCGTCTGTCCCAGCGGTGTAGGCGAAGAAGAAGTTTGACTTTCGAGGCGGCGGCGCCGCCAAAGAGCGATTCGAAGCGAGATCGTGCGGAGAGCTCGGTCCGTTTCGGCCCGTCGGCGAGGAGGACCCGGCGATTCCGCTTGTGCTACTTGTGGGGAAAGTCCACGCCGGAGCTTGTCGGCTGGACCTAGGGTGTGCTTCCGTTGTGGTAGAGAGGGCACATGGCCCGTTTTGTGATCGGCCCGGCTATGGCGGCTCGGCCAGTGCGCGGCGGCGAGTCAGTGTTTGCTCGACGACCGTCGGGAGGCGGCGTCACGGATGCGGCGTGGCGAGTGCGCTTCTTGTTTTAGATCAACTGCGCATTTGTCTTGTTTGATTACAGGTTCCACGCATTCATTTGTATACTGTGTTGTTTCTTTGAGCATGCTAAGTTAAGACTAGAGCCTCTAGGTTTGAGTTATCTGTTGCAACTCCTTGGGAGTTAATATGTTAGCTAGAGATAAGATTAGGGATGGCGGATCGAGATATCAGGAGAGTTGCTTGGGGCTACGCTCATAGTTACGCCTATGGCGGTTTTGATGTGATTCTTGGTATGGAGTGGTTGGCTGCTAACCACGCGTTGATTGATGCCACCGGAAAGAAGTAGTGTTGGGGCGCCGGTCGTGACTTTAAGTTTCGTGGGGTCGAGGTGGAGTTGCCGCCCGATGGTGTCGTTGTGAAAGCTCGTCGTTTGCTAGCTCATGGAGCTTGGGGCTATCTAGCCAAGTTATGCAGGAAGAGCGCCCCTCGGCGTCTGCATTGATCAGTGCAGTCGTGCGAGGAGTTTGCGGGCGTGTTTCTGAGGAGTTCTGGGGTTGCCCAGAAGAGAGAGTTGACTTCACAATTGAGCTCGAGCGGGGACCCTCCCTATCTCGAAGGCTCCGTGTCGTATGGCGCCAGTGATTAAAGGCGAAGATTGATTCACGGGAGATGTTAGATCGAGGTTCATCCGTCAGAGTGTGTCCCAGTGGGAGCACGATTCTGTTTGTGAAAAGAAGGATGGTTCTATGCGCTTATGTATTGATTACTGCGAGCTTAATAAGGTGGCGATGAAGAATAAGTATCCGTTGCCCGTATCGGCGATTTGTTCGATCGGCTTGAGGAACTTACGTGTTCTCAAGATAGATCGAGATCGGTTACAATCGATTGCGGATCGGGGATCTGACGACATTCCTAAGGCGACTTTGAGTCGGATATGGTCACTATGAGTTTGTGGTTATGTCGTTTGGATTGACCAATGCCCAGTGCGTTCATGGACATGATGGATAGGGTGTTCAAATCTTTTTGGACAACCGTCATCGTGTTCATTGGCGATATCCCGATTTATTCGAGGTCTAAAGAAGACCATGCGAGCATTTGAGGCGAGTATTGGCGGCTTTGAGGAAAACCGGCTTTATGCGAAGTTTTCCAAATGTGATTCTGGTTGGAGCGGTGGCCTTCCTAGGCCACGTGGTTTCGAGAGATGGTATAGCCGTGGACCCCGCGAAGATTGAGGCCGTGAGTTCATGGGCCAAGCCGACTTGATTCTTAGAGATTCGCGACTTTACGGTTTTGGCGAGTTACTACGTCGGTTCGTCAGACTTTTACGCTTTAGCCTCACCCCTCACTCGTCGGCGAGGAAGGGTGTCGAGTTTGTTTGGGACGGCGAGTGTGATGAGAGCTTTGCGGGCTCAGCGCGATTTGACTTGGCACGGTGTTGGCGATCCGGAGGGAAGACAGGTGGTTTCGTGGTCTCTGATGATGCTTCCAAGTTTGGATTAGGTTGTGTGTTGATGCGGCCGCGGGAAGGTCATTGCCTATGCTTCCCGTCGGTGAAGCCGTATGAAGCGAAACTACCCGACTCATGATATGGAGTTAGCGGCGATGGTGTTTGCCCGAAAGATTTGGAGGCATTACACCGTATGGTGGCCAGTTTGGATGTTTCACCGATCACGAGCCTCAAGTATCTGTTTACTCGAAGGAGTTGAATATGAGCGAGAGAGATGGTTAGAGTTGGTAAAGGATTATGGCTGCGAGATTTTGTACCATCAGGTAAAGCCCAATGTAGTGGCCGATGCTTTGAGTAGGAAGGCGTCGCACTCTGCGGCGTTGTTGAGTTCCCAGCCCGTTTGCGGAGAGAGTTTCGGCGGGCGAGGTTGCGATGTTGTTGGGTGAGGTTCTGCGAGAATAGCTCGATTATCTGTTCGGCCGTCGATTAAGCGTGGATTTTAGACGGCCAGTTAGGTGACCCGCACTTAAGAGATTGGTTGATAGAGTTAGTCTTGTGGTGACTTTGACTTTGTATATTCACGAGCGGATGGGTTGAATTATAGAGGCGGTTGTGTGTTCCGGACATTGCGAGTTTGCGGCGAGTTGCTCTCGGAGGCCTGATTCCCCTTTTGCTTGGCACCAGAGTACCAAGATGTGTCGAGACCTTAGCGGACCTTACGGTGGATGGGAATGAAGAGAGATGTGGCGAGTTTGTCGGTAGGTGTCTCACTTGTCGACAAGTGAAGGCACCCGAGCGAGCAGGTAGTTTTATTTGCGACCAGAGTGTACCCAGTGGAAATGGGAAGAGATCTCCATGGACTTTATCTACGGTTTGCCAAGGACTCAGGAAGTTCTCTCAGATTTGGGTGATAGTCGACCGTTTGACCAAGAGCGCACACTTCATTCCGGTAGAACACTTATCTGAGTGGAGCGATGGGCGCGATTGTTTTTGGAAGCGAGATCATCCGTTATCATGGTGTGTCGGTGAGGATTGTGTCCGATCGTGACTCGCGATTCACTTCGTTTACGGAGGCGCTCGAGAAGGGTTTGAAACCTGCAGTGCGATTTAATACCTGACTTTTCACCCTCGAGACGGATGGTGGTGAGAAGAGTGAATCAATTCTCGAGGATATGTTGAGGGCTTGTGTGTTGGATTTCCCGGCGGTTAGGACCCGATATCTGTATTTGATGGAGTTTGCCTATAACAACGATTACGATCGGCGGTTGAGATGGCTCCATTGAGGCATTGTATGGTAAGCGTTATCGGTCCCACGTGTTACAGGAAGAGGTTGGTGATAAACGAGTTTTGGGTCGAGATTCTGCGATTGACCAATGGTGCGGTCACGAGAAGATTAGAGCTCGTATGTTGTGCAGCTCGGAGCGGCGAGAAGAGTTCTGCCGATGTTGGCGTCGAGATTTGGAGTTTGAGGTTGGTCGGCATGTGTTCCTTAAGGTTGCTCCGATCACGAGGTGTTACGAGGTTTGGTAAGCGTGGGAAGTTGAGTCCCGTTTTGTTGGTCCATTTGAGATCCTAGAGAGGATTGGCGAGTTGCTTACGGTTAGCCCTACCTCAGTCACTATCGGTGGTGCATAGTGTTTTCATGTATCGATGTTGAGCGGTATGTGCGGACCCGTCGCACATTGTGGACTTTGAGCCTTTGCGGTGAATGAGGATTTGAACTTGAGGAGAAGCGGTGAGATCCTTGCCTTTGAGACCAAGGCGTTGCGTGTCGCGAGATTCGTTTAGTAAAGGTTGATGGAAGAATCGGGGTTACGAGGAAGCCACTTGGGAGGCGGGAGGCGATGAGAGATTGCATTACCAGAGCTATTTACATCTTAAGGACTTTCGAGGGCGAAAGTCATAAAGAGGAGGAATATTATAACGACCAGTTTTTTCTTCGGTCTTCGGGTATGCCCTAGGGGTAATTTGGTAATTTAATGGGCGTCGAGTCGTTTGTGTCTTTTCGATTACTAAAATTATTGGATGGTTTTATGTAGGTTTTGGAGGGTTTGTGGTTTGGTTTGAGCAAGGTTTGTTGCAAAAGTAAAAATAAAGGAATTTGTCTTTGCAGTAGGTTTGAACCAGGTCTCTGGGAAGCTTGTAGAGATGTGTGCCAATTGAGCCATTAGGTGCTCTTGTTGTTCTTTACTGCATCACATCTTAGTTAACCTTGGATTTTGGAGTTTTGGTGCATTTGGTTAAATGAAATAGAATTAGGTTTATTCCATCTTCTTCTCCAAATCTCCTCTTGGCACTAAGCTCTCCTCTCTCCATAGCACTTGCCGATTCTTCATCCTTGCATCTCCTTGGATCGATCATCATCATTAAGGTAAGTCTTCATCCTCTTCATCTCCTCATTTGGTTATTGATCTTTGGCCGAAGGTAAGAAGTAGAGAGTTGTGTGTGTTGTGTTGATTGCGGCCCGGTGAGAGAAGCGGCGGCATAGATCGCCCCTGCCGTCACACGATTCGCGGGCGGGCCAGCGGCCGCGATGACCGTCCGCGCGCCATCGCGCACGGTCGCCCGATCCGTTGGCGGCCCTGCCGTCGCACGAGTCGCCGCGAATCTGTTGAAGCAGCCCTCCGCGCGCCATCGCTCGCGGTCGTGCGGTGCGCCCAGCGAGCGCTAGAGCGCTAGTCGTGCGGCGCGCGCGCGCGCGAACGCCCGCGCCGCGCGCCGCGCGCCGCGCATTGCTCGCCCGCGCCGCCAGTGCGTCGCGCCGCTGCTCGCCGCGCCAGCGCCGCGCCTTTGCCCGCGCTGCTCGCGCGCGTGCCCGGCCGCGTTCGCGTCGCTTTGCCGCCGCCAGCGCCGCCGCGCGCCTTTGCCCGCCGCTGCTCGCCCGCCGCGCCCGAGCGCTTTCGCGCGCGCGCGTCCACTGCCGTGCATCCGTGCATCGTCTCTGCGTGCCGTGCGGTGCGCGCCAGCGCCCGCCTGCTGCCGTGCCGGTAGCGCGGCTGCGCCCGACCTGCCGTGCCCGGCTCGCCCGGCGGCTCAAGCTCGTGTCGCCGTGCGCGTGAGTTCCCGGCCGAGCTTGCTTTGTTCTTTTGTTGTTTAGACGTTTTAGATCTGATTATTATTGGTTTGCTAGGTTCCTTTCGCTAGCTCGGGATTGTTCATGACTTAGGATTTGTGTGTAGAAGCCTCCCGAGCCAAGGTAAGGATTTCTTCTGGGAGTTGTGTGGGCCTGCGGTATATTTGTGATTGTTGTTTTGTATGCACATGTATGATTATTAGCATGTTTAGCCCTAGGTGCTCTGTTCTAATTCTGTTGGCATGAACTCTTGTATTGTTTCTCATGTTAGCCCATGCTAGGTTGTTCCGATACGGCATGTTCGATATCTATTCTTGCTTCGTAGTATCATGTTAGGTTCCTTGTATCTGTTGAGCACGTATTGGGTGCATTGATTGATTTATTATTATTGCTATGGTTTAGAGTTCGGTGGTAGCATCATCAGGGCGGATGCATAACGTAACTTGCATCCCCAGAAGCGAGGGGCGTGCGAGATGGTACTCAGTCCACGATCCGTTAGGGTTTAGCTAACCCTAACGGTGGCCTACAATCTTGGGTGAGGGTGGCAAGCGTTAATTGCCCCAGCGGTCGGGATGATGACTTGGCATTGCCTCGTCCGGCGATCGGCACGTCCTCGGCGTGTTCGGCGTAGCCCTTGATTGCCACTGTTAGGGCAGGGACCGCTTCTGGTGTAAGCCTACCACGGCCGGTTCCTTAGCCTCAGTGCGGTGAGTGCAGGTGACATAGTTCACGTGTCCGAGTCTCACACCCTATGTCGGTGACACGATCCGAGAGATTTAGTTAGGCATGGTGGCCCGAACACAGGCGGCTTGCCACTGGACCGGCACCCCGAGTTTGCGGTAGCATGCGGTGCGCGCTTACGCTCATTCTGGCGCCGGCCCGAGAGCTCCTCGGGATCTTGAGCGATGCACCTTTACGTGTCGGCGATAGTCGGTGGTGCGTAGGACTTGTTCCGTATAAGCGCGTTTAGTGTGTTGTGGTATTTCGGACTAAGACCACGAGTTGGCATCAGGGTCCAAGTGTGGACTTAGCTATGTGCTCCGCTCTGTGTTTGTACTCATAGCTTGCATACATTCTTCTAGATGATCATGTATATCGTATTGTACCCGGTTGGGGATTCTTCTTGGGTAATTCGTTACTCACCCTTATTACGTGGCTTTCCACGGGTAATCAAGCGCGGGAGACAGGATGGTGAAGGAGGAGGCGTGATCATGGAATCCTGCTTTGTCATCTCTGACTATTTTATTTTATCATGACTCTTCACTTTTTGTTATTTCCCACAATGCATGTAGGCGGGCACAGAGCCCGGGATGTTTTCTTACGTTTTATGGATTCGGCATGTTTGTACTTGTGGATTGTTTTAATGGTTTAAATAAATCTACGATCAGTATGCTTTTAGAAATGTAAGTTTTGGTTGTTGAATGTTTCTGTTTTTACTTGGGATCCGAAATGTATTTTTCATAATGTCTTTTATTTTCACTACATGCATTGGGGTAAAGGCCCATTTAGAGCCCCTTTTGGGTCGGGTCTTTACACAAGGCTACCTCCAAAGATAATACTCGAGGCTGACATCCATGGCGCAACTCAACCACCAAAGAAACTAGGGGTTCTTCAAACCCCAAAGAACCAACAACTTTCCAGCAAAAGCTCAACTCTTAAACTGGCTGGCCTCCGCCCTTGCGGGGATAAACAACTTTTCGCTTGCTAACAAAACCATGCAGGGACCCTCTCGCTGGGCTAACCAACTGCGCTACTCTGGTCACTACACAACTCGGGAGCTCTGTTGATTCCTTCTAAACGGGAACGATTCCCCAGCAAGCGAACTTTACACACGCTGGCTGACTTGCTCAAACCCAAGGGCAACAACAACCAACTCTCTTGGAAGCAACACCCAAGGGAAACTCAACTGATTGGACCACCAACCCAGAACTAGTATAACTTACTCAACCACCGAGGGAGGGGTCAACTCTCGAAACCTCTTGCTCGAACCGAGCTAGCTCTTGAAACAATCAAGAGAACCAAATCTTGGTCAACACCAAGCTCCAACTAGCCACCTCACCGGAACCAATCCGGACTCTAATCCAAACAAACACTAGCTTGCTAGACTACCAAATCTGCAAGCAACTCACCCCAAGGAACACTGCCTGGGTCTGACTGAGCTCTGGAGAGGCTCTCCACAACCTAGGGATCCTCTGATCACCCTCCGACACACGCGGTCGTCAAACGATCTAACAGACAATCGGCTACACGGGCACAACCCTCTCCAGCATCTCAACTAAGCTGGCCAACTCCAACTTCTTGGAAACCAAGAGAACCGAAAGCATAGCGAGAATCGTCATCCTCCTACTCAAACATCGACCACAACATACCTTCTGCCCAAGGTAAGGATCCGAACAGCTCTCTTAGCCATGACGATCAGAAACTGCGCGGCTTTCCTACCACCGCTCTTGTTCAGTTCCAACTGAACTCTAACCATGCCAAGGCCCAACTAGCAAAACTTGCTTAAACAACAGCCCGGCAACGAGCACGTCATCCTTACAACCAAAGCCAGGGCACTTGCCAAGAACTAAAGCATTGACACCTCAAAGACTAAGCACTGGTTCCTCAACACGAACCCCTCGTGGTTCTTCAAACATACACCACGGAACGAGCTACACAATAGTACACCGGGGTGTACAGCTTCAACTTGATTCCTTAAGATCCAATGCCAACAAGGACTCTCACACAGGGCAACTTTTGCCTCCAAATAGAGCCACTACTAACAAGGGAGCAACAAGAGTTCAAACCCTCTCGGGGCCAACTCACCACGAAAACCACATTGGCCAACTCACTCTTACAAGAGCATATCCATACCAAGCTAACATACCTCAAACCAAAGTGCCCACTAAACGCGCTCCAAACAACCATCCAACTCATGGCTCTAACACTGGATCAACCACGCATCCTCGATGCCAACACTACCCATACTAGGGTAACTCAAAGGGTAGCCGAATCATGCTACCATCTAACTGGCTCACAAGCTCACAACACAGGCGCGAGAACTCGAACGCGCTAGCTCTTAACAGCCTACAACATCCTTTGGTACCCAACTCTTGGAGACCCTGAAAAGCTCCTACTTTCCCTCGAAAACCTCATACTTGTAGTCCTCGGACTACCATCGAGCTAGATCTCTTATGCAACCCAAACAGGTGCAATCTCAGGAAAACGGGTACAAGACTAGTGGGGATGTTGTACTCTGGGCGGCCATGGAACCACCTGCACCAAAAAGTGCCAACTGGCCTGAATCTAGGACTCCTCTCAAAGCTTGGTGCCAACAGGCACTACATCCTTTATAACACAAATCAGCCCTAAACGAGCTTTATGCCCCTCTGAGGATAGGGAAGGTCACTGTAAGGACCCGACCTAGAATACGGTCCTAAACCTAGGTCCTCACTCAGCATGCAAGTTAAATATTTCAACAAGCGGTTTATTGCTCATATTTAAAACGTTTTCAAAACATTTGGAAACGGGGAACACTTAAAACATAACCAACATTTTCATAAAGCAAATCCAATCAAGGTAAAATAAGCACAGGCGGTGTTATAAAAGAACATTCAAAACAGTTTAAACAACTTTAACATCATTCCCCTAGGACTCCTGTCCACCTACATGCTGAATAAATAAATGCAAACAATAAACGACAGAGTGCCGGCAGCCCCCAATGATCAAACAACTCCCTCCTCTAGCCATCCTGGTGCTGTCCCAAGTTACCTGGTGGAAAAACCACAGAAATAAGGGTGAGTATAAACATACTCAGTAAGAATCCCCAATCGGGGTTTGTCTGATACATCAGTCATCTAGCACCCTAGTATACATGCAAATAAAACAATGACTTAGAGCAAAACGGTTGAATTAGGCTATGAACTACTTCTAGAGCGAGCCTATTCAAGGGCTTTCAACTACAGCCTATCCTAGGTTCTACACTTTGGATGCCCTTCGGGCCTTACACAACCTAGGACTCAGTGATGCCCAGTGGGGCCTTACACACCAAGGATGCCTATCGGGGCCTTACACCTCCAGAATCAGTGATGCCCAGTGGGGCCTTACCCACCTAGGATAACCATCAGGGTCTTACAACTCCAACTCAGTGATGCCCATCGGGGACTTACACACCTAGGATGCCCATCAGAGTCTTACACCTCCAACTCAGTGATGCCCATCGGGGACTTACGCACCTAGGATGCCCATCAGGGTCTTACACTTCCAACTCAGTGATGCCCATCGGGGACTTACACACCTAAGATGCCCATCAGGGTCTTACACCTCCAACTCAGTGATGCCCATCGGGGACTTACACACCTAGGATGCCCATCAGGGTCTTACACCTCCAACTCAGTGAAGCCCATCGGGGACTTACACACCTAGGATGCCCATCAGGGTCTCACACCTCCAACTCAGTGATGCCCATCGGGGACTTACACACCTAAGATGCCCATCGGGGTCTTACACCTCCAACTCAATGATGCCCATCAGGGACTTACACACCTAGGATGCCCATCGGTCTTACACCTCCAACTCGGTGATGCCCATCGAGGACTTACACACCTAGGATGCCCATCCGGGTCTTACACCTCCAACTCGGTGATGCCCATCGAGGACTTACACACCTAGGATGCCCATCGAGTCTTACACCTCCAACTCGGTGATGCCCATCGAGGACTTACACACCTAGGATGCCCATCCGGGTCTTACACCTCCAACTCGGTGATGCCCATCGAGGACTTACACACCTAGGATGCCCATCGGTCTTACACCTCCAACTCGGTGATGCCCATCGAGGACTTACACACCTAGGATGCCCATCGGTCTTACACCTCCAACTCGGTGATGCCCATCGGGGACTTACACACCTAGGATGCCCATCGAGTCTTACACCTCCGGATGTCCATCGGGGTCTTACACAGCCGGACCTAAACTAGTTACCCCTACTGATCTTCTACACTATACATCACACGCCTATGCACGCACGAACTAACGAGGATAAAATAGAACAAGGTATGCCAAGATAATTAAACCCCTTGCATGGAACTAACGAGAATATATCGGGGACACAAGAGCAACACGATCTGGAAGCAAGAGAAAACATGTAACCTACCCACTGGAAATTTCATACAATCACAAGACATGGCATCTTTGGAAGAACAAACCTAGCATGGCACTAACATGAACAACAAGCCACATGTTAGCAAGATTTCAAACATAAAACATTCAATAGCTAACATACTCATAACAACAACCAAGCATACAAGGCACAATCATGATAGCATCGCAGGGTCCACATAACCACGGTAAGAAATCCTTACCTGGAAATAAGCAGAAAATAACAATCAACTTAGGGTCCAAAAGAGTGGAGGCTCGGGAATTACCACCGAGAAGGCACTAGGTCTCGGCCGCAACAATTTTGGCAAAAGCAGGCTCTCGCGGCAAGTGGGCGGCGGGAAGTGCAGTGGGGCGAGCGGTATCGGCGCTGTTCGGCTATTGCTGAAACCTGGCCCCACGCGAGGGCCGGCGTTAACCGCGGCAATGGGCGGCCCAGCGACGGCGGCGCGGCTCTGACACGTCGTCTGGCGCGGGCGCGTGCCCAGGCGCGCGGCCTTGGAAGCGCAATGAGCGACGAGACGCCCAGCCAGCGCTGCGTAGTCTTCAGGTGACCGGTGTGCAACAGCTTCTTTGGCGTCTGGCGTCTGGCGGCAATTTGTCGGCTGCGGCAGAGCGTCTGAAGGCTGCTCGGTGGGCGCAGCGATGTGATGGCTGGCGGCGATCTTGATGGCGACGAGAGGATCTTTGCTGAAATTTGGTGGCTCGAGCGGCTCGGTCTGCGACTCGGTTGGGTTTCTTGGTGAGGTCGGCAAGGAGAGAGAGAGAGAGAGAGTGAGAGAAAGAGAGAGAGAGAGAGTAAAACAAGGGGAATGGGATTTTCTTGATTTTCTTTCCTTTTCCTAATTTAAATTGGTCTTGGTGACCTAAATCTCTTCCCCGGGCTTTCTCCTTCGATTCCCGGCTGAAGCAACCTTTTCTCCTTATTAAAACTCATTTAAACCAAGCTTCCAAATCACCATCAAGGGCAAGTGTTCAAATCCCAATGGAAGCACTTAAATTAACAATAATTTTGTTAATTACCAAATCACCTCCAAACTTCCAACCAACTAGCCCGAACTTCTTGGGTCCTGCAACCAACAACAATCAAGCCTCGACAAGGGCAGAAGTGACCCCGAAGTCTTGAAAATCCACAAAACCGTTACCGGGGGCAAAAAGACCAAAATACCCCTAAGGGTTAAAATAGCTCTAACGGCCCATCCGAACATCCGAATAATGAACCGGAAACACCTGGGAAACCGAAATAGAAAACTGGGCCGTTACAATAATCCCTCTTTTTAAGACTTTCGTCCTCGAAAGTCCTAAAACGAAAACAACTCTAGGAAAACTCCACTGATCCTTAACCAACCAACTCCTTGTCAAGCCAACACTAGTCCTTCTTCGAAATCCCGACCCTCTTGGGTTTCCAAAGGCTCAAGCCAAAAAGGCATCGAGTCTGCCACAAACTACCTCAACCAAAACTGAACATACACTGAGCTTCGAAGAAAAAGATGCGATAGTGCTAGTCGGTAAGCCACATCCTCAAACTCGCACCAACTCTCAAAATGTCTCACAACCCTAGGGCTCACTTATCCCTGCTGACCCAACTCAGAACGCCTCTCCACGGCGCTACTCTCAGCAAACTTGTGGGCGGGATTCTGAGGCTCTAAAACTCGCCACGCCTTGCCGTACTCCTCTTAATACTCACAGCTGTTAACGAACAATCTCATCCCTACACCATCTTTGGCCAACCAAGCTGAACCTCTCGGGCTCCGAAAACGATCGACCTACTCTTACTTCACAAGAGACCAACGAACTCCAATGGTTGCCTATAAGCCTTAACGAAATCCAATCGAACCACCACCTGGCGGCCGATCCCAAAGGCAAACTTGTCCAACTAGAACGCGTCCACAACACTTAAGCAACCATCTTGAAGAGCACCGATGCACTCAAGCCAGGGGCACATACCTGGTTCACCAGACGGCTAACGCCACTAACACTAGCTGAAACTTCAGCTACGGCCACCCCTGATGGGACAAGGTCCAGGAACAGGCTCCACTCAGCCAAACTAATAAACTGGAGCCCCTCATCGGCCGACAACAACTTTCCAATGCAATCCGATCAGCCACTGGCCTAAGAGAATATCGCCAGACAGGAAAACAAACAACATACCTCTCTCGAAAATCTCGAGCAGCAAGGAATAAAACAACACGCGGCTACTTGCAACACAACACCTCTAGGATAACAACTCAAAGGTTTGACCAACCAATGCCACGACACCTCTATGCCAACCCCCTCAACTTTGGCTCAACTAAATGCCAACCACGAACGCGCAATAACCAGGAGCAAAGCCTGAGAATGGCTTGCTCTGCAGAACTCAACTCAAGCTTACAACTAGCGAAGCTTGCCTCCAAGGACATGCAACTCTCAAGTCCAACTGGCTAAACGAATGACTTCCTCCTTTTAGCTTAGTCCTCAGGGCCACGCCCGCTTGCTCCAACCAAGCTAGCTCTTACAACAACATGGGAACCAACCCTTGGCCAACTACAAGCACCAACAGATAACAGTTTCGAAGCCAACGCGGAGGTACTAAAACAACACTAGCTCGTCAATCGACTACAAGCTTTCAGCAACTCAACCGAGGAACACTACCTGGGTCTGGCTGAGCTCTGGTGAGGCTCTCCACAACCTATGGTTCCTCCGATCACCCTCCGACACACACAGCCGTCAAACGGTCTAACAGACAACTGGCTACATGGGCACAACTCTCTCTCCAGCATCTCGACTATGCTGGCGTGCTCCAACTCCTCGAAAGACCAAGAAGACCAGAAATACTACAGAATGTGTCAGCCTCCAACTCAAGCATCGACCACATCATAGCTTCTACTCAGGGTAGGGATCCGGTCAACACTCTTAGCAATGACGGACAAAAACTACGCGGCTTTGCTACCACCGCCCTTGATTAGTTCCAACTGAACTCCAACCATCGATCAACAAGAAATTCCTCTACCCAGGTCAAAGGCCAACTAGCATAACTTGCCTAAGCAACAACCCGGCTACAAGCACGGTATCCTTACGATCAAAATTAGGGCACTTGCCAAGAACTAAAGCCCTAACACCTCAAGGGTGAGAGCACCTGGTTTCTCAACACGAACCTTTAAGTGGTTCCCAAAACATACCCCAAGGAGCAGGCTACACAAGAGTACACTTTGGCGTGCACAGCTCCAACTTGATTCCTTAAGATCCAACACGAACTCTAACACAAGGTAACCTTTGCCTCCAAAAAGAGCAACAACTAGCAAGGGAGCAACAAGAGTTCAAACCCACTCGGGGTCAACTCACCACAAAACGCCCCATTGGCCAACTCACTCTACAAGAGCATAACCACACCAAGCTAACAACCTCATACCAATGTGTCCACCAAATGTGCTCCGCACAATCCATCCAACACATGGCTCCCACGCTGGACCAACCACGCATCATCGATGCCAACTCTACTCGTACCAAGGAAACTCAAGGGTAGTCGAATCACTCTACCAACAAACTGGCTCACAAGGCCACAACACAAACGCGGGAACTCGAACGCGGTAGCCCTTAACAACCTACAACCTCTTTTGTACCCAACTCCTGGTGACCTTGAAAGCTCTTGCTTTCCCTCGAACGTCCTTACACTCGTAGTCCTCCGACTACCACCGAGCTAGATCCCTTATGCAACCCAAACAGGTGCAACCTCAGAAAATTGGTACAAGGCTAGTGGGGATGCTAAACTCCGGGCGGGTCATAGAACTACCTGCACATCTGGTGCGAGCTGGCCTGTACCTAGACCTCCTTACCGAGCTTGGTGCCAACAGGCACTACATCCTTTACAACACAAACATCCCTTTACAGGCTTTAAGCCCTTCTGAGGGTAAGGAAGGTCACACTCCAGGGGACAGGGCAATGGCAATCAACACAAGAGTCTCAACACTCGAGTAGTCTACTCTCTGGCAACTCGTCTAGCAGACATGCCACGGCCTACTCCTGTATCCCACTCGATGCTCAACAACTACTCAGGCCAACACTCAAGTGGCATCAACTAGTTCCACCTTGGGAACATGCTAACAAAAAGGGTGCTCCACTTCTAGTAGCCAACAAAACAAAAAAAAAACAAGGACGGATTAAGTTCTGACAAGCAAACTTCACATTTCACCCTGGCCACGAGGATACTAAAAGAGCTGGCTGCAAAATGACAGCAGGCTTGCTAGGTGTCAAGATGTCTCTACATCTTCCTCAAAAGCTACTAACATGGCACTTGCCAATCGACCGGGTGGCTCGTGGAGACTCTGCTAGTCCACCTCTCTCAAGGGACTTCCACCACCAAGCTGCGTGTATCAAAGCGGCACGAGCGGCACGCCTTGGCCTCTGAACATCGAGTCATCCCCACGCTCGGATGATAAACTCGATCTGGCCAACCACCTACTTACCTTGCTAAACTCGGCGGCTCCATCACGCCAACTAACTCATCGGCATAAACCTGCTGATCAAGCCCTCCCGAGAACCTCCGGGACTCACCGGAGCTCACGAGGTATCTTCTAAATAAACTCATCACCGGGCTATCTGTGCCGAGACTCCTGACTACAGCGCTACAAGCTGCGCCTGTCTCTCCGCTCTTTGATAGCTAAAAGACACGCCATCAATTCTCTCATGGCTAGAGCACACTCTACTCAAGGAGTCTCACTCACGAGGCATGCTAGCCTCTACCCTCTTCTCTTGGCAACTCAACTTCCGGGGCCAAATGTGGCCTCTGGTCTCTAGACAACCACTGGGCGTGGTCTCATCATCGACATGCGCGATCCAACTCCTTGGTGGAAATACCCAACGTCCTGCTCCTCTATGTGTAATCGGCATAAGCGATCTACACTAAACACAAAGCTAGTCCACACCGACTCTCACTACCCCACAAGGGGAACATATGTATACTAGATGCGGTATTGTAAAATAAAACCCTTAGCTTAATGAACTCGAGACAAACTGACGGCGGCGGAGTCTTTGATGATCATGGGGACAACAACCTACAAAGCGAGGTTAGTCTCTGAGAATCTATGACTCACGAGCTCGATACCAAGCTGTAAAGACCCGGCACTGGAATACGGTCCTAAACCTAGGTCCTCACTCGGCATGCAAGTTAAATATTTCAACAAGCGGTTTAGTGCTCATATTTAAAACGTTTTCAAAACATTTGGAAACGGGGATCACTAAAACATAACCAACAATTTTCATAAAGCAAATCCAATCAAGGTAAAATAAGCACGGCGATATTTATAAAAGAACATTCAAAAGCAGTTTAAACAACTTTAACATCATTCCCTAGGACTCCTGTCCACCTACATGCTTTGAATAAATAAATGCAAACAATAAGCGACAGAGTGCCGACAACCCCCATGATCAAACAGGCTCCCTCCGCTAGCCATCCTGGTGTCTTTGTCCCAAGTTACACAGTGGAAAAACCACGAGAAATAAGGGTGAGTATAAACATACTCGGTAAGAATCTAACCGGGTACAATACGATACATCACCATCATCTAGCACCCTAGTATACATGCAAATAAAACAATGACTTAGAGCAAAACGGTTGAATTAGGCTATGAGCTACTTCTAGAGCGAGCCTATTCAAGGGCTTTCATCTCTGACCTATCCTAGGTTCTACACTTTGGATGCCCTTCGGGCCTTACACAACCTAGGACTCAGTGATGCCCAGTGGGGCCATACACACCTAGGATGCCTATCTGGGCCTTAAACTTCCAGAATCAGTGATGCCTAGTGGGGCCTTACACACCTAGGATGCCCATCGGGGTCTTACAACTCCAACTCAGTGATGCCCATCAGGGACTTACACACCTAGGATGCCCATCAGGGTCTTACACCTCCAACTCGGTGATGCCCATCGGTACCACACACCTAGGATGCCCATCGGTCTTACACCTCCAACTCGGTGATGCCCATCGAGGACTTACACACCTAGGATGCCCATCGGTCTTACACCTCCAACTCGGTGATGCCCATCGAGAGACTTACACACCTAGGATGCCCATCGGTCTTACACCTCCAACTCGGTGATGCCCATCGAGGACTTACACACCTAGGATGCCCATCGGTCTCATACCTCCAACTCAGTGATGCCCATCGGGGACTTACACACCTAGGATGCCCATCGAGGTCTTACACCTCCAACTCAGTGATGCCCATCGGGGACTTACACACCTAGGATGCCCATCCGGGTCTTACACCTCCAACTCAGTGATGCCCATCGGGGACTTACACACCTAGGATGCCCATCAGGGTCTTACACCTCCAACTCAGTGATGCCCATCAGGGACTTACACACCTAGGATGCCCATCAGGGTCTTACACCTCCGGATGTCCATCGGGGTCTTACCCGAGCCGGACCTAAACTAGTTACCCCTACAGTCTTCTACACTATACATCACCCTCCTATGCACGCACTTTTAACTAACGAGGATAAAATAGAACAAGGTATGCCAAGATAATTAAACCCCTTGCATGGAACTAACAGAATATATCAGGGGACACAAGAGCAACACGATCTGGAAGCAAGAGAAAACATGTAACCTACCCACTGGAAATTTCATACAATCACAAGACATGGCATGCTTGAAGAACAAACCTAGCATGGCACTAACATGAACAACAAGCAACATGTTAGCAAGATTTCAAACACAAGCTGTTCAATAGCTAACATACTCATAACAACAACCAAGCATACAAGGCACAATCATGATAGCATCGCAGGGTCCACACAACCACGGTAAGAAATCCTTACACGAAACAAGCGAAAAATAACTACCATAAGCCAACCAAGCGACTCCCGAGCTTCTAAGTGAACCCGAGCAACCTAAGCATTTAATAAAAATATCCTAATTAAATAACAACAGCCAATCAACTTAGGGTCCAAAAGAGTGGAGGCTCGGGAATTACCCACCGAGAAGGCACTAGGTCTCGGCCCCAACAATTTTGGCAAAACAGGCTCTCGGCGGCAAGTGGCGGCGGGACGTGCGGTACCGGGCGAAAGGCATCGGGCGCCGTTGGCGCTTGTTGAGCACGCTTAGCGCGATAGGGGACCATGGCCGCGCTTGTGCGGCAGGGACAGCGCGCGGACGGGCGCTTGCGACACGGCCGTGCAGGCGCGCAGAAGCAGACGGAGACGCCCGACGCGTGCGCGCTTGCGCTGGGTGACGGGCTGTGCGACGCGCTGCTGGGCGTCTGGTGTCTGGGCGACGGGCTGCCGGCTGCGACAGGCGTCTGGGTTTCTTTCGGCTTGGCGGCGAGGATGATGGTCGGGCGATCGGGCGATGGTGGGCGATAGGGTGATGGCGTGCGGGGGCTTCTTGGGCTTGGTGGCTCGAGGCGGCTCGGTGCGACTCGGTTGGGTTTCTTGGTGAGGTCGGCAAGGAGAGTGAGAGAGAAAGAGAGAGAGAGAAAGAGAGTGAGAGAAAGAGAGAGAGAGAGAGAGGTAAAACAAGGGGAATGGGATTTTCTTGATTTTCTTTCCTTTTTCTAATTAAATAGGTCTTGGTGACCTAAATCGCTTCCCTGGGCTTCCTCCTTCGATTCCCGGCTGAAGCAACCTTTTCTCCTTATTAAAACTCATTTAAACCAAGCTTCCAAATCACCATCAAGGGCAAGGGTTCAAATCCCAATGGAAGCACTTAAATTAACAATAATTTTGTTAATTACCAAATCACTTCCAAACTTCCAACCAACTAGCCCGAACTTCTTGGGTCCTGCAACCAACAACAATCAAGCCTCGACAAGGGCAGGAGTGACCCCGAAGTCTTGAAAATCCACAAAACCCTTATCGGGGGCAAAAAGACCAAAATACCCCTAAGGGTTAAAATAGCTCTAACGGCCCATCCGAACATCCGAATAATGACTCGAAAACACCTGGGAAACCAAAATAGAAAACTGGGCATTTACAGTCACACTCCAAGTGACGGGGCAATGGCACTTAACACAAGAGTCCCAATACTCGAGCAGTCTAAACTCTGGCATCTCGCCTAACAGACATGCCACGGCCTACTCCTGCATCCCACTCAATGCTCCACAGAAGCTCAGGACAACTTCTGCATCCCACTCGATGCTCAACAAAAGCTCAGGCCAACTCCTCGGGTGGCAACAACTAGCTCCACATTTGGAACATCCAAATAAAAGAGTGGTCCACTCTACTAGCCCGCTGAAATCCACAAACGGATCAAGCCCTGACAAGCAAACTCCACACTACACCCTGGCTACGAGGGTACTAAGAGAACTAACTGCCAAACGACAGCAGGCTTGCAAGGGGGCAAAGATGCCTCTACATCTTCCTCAAGCCACTAACACGGCAACTTGCCTATGGATCGGGCGACTGGTGGAGACTCTGCTAGTCCACCTCTCTCAAGGGACTTCCACCACCAACTGTTGTACCAAATAGCACAGGAACGGCACACCTCGGCCTCTGAACAGCAGAACATCCCAACACACGGATGAAAATCTCGATCCTGGCCAACCGCTTTACTACTAGCAATAGGACTTTCTAAAACATCGAGCTCTACAGGCATCCACTTGCCAAACTGGGCGGCTCCATCAACGCCAACAATCTCATCCGCATAAACCTGCTGTTCATGCCCTCCCGGGAACCTCTGGGGCTACAAGAGCTACTGGGGGTGTCTGCTGAAAAAAAACTCTGTCAGCTGGGCTATCTATGCCCGGGACTCCTCACTACGCACTACAATCTGCGCCTGGGTCTCCACTCTCTGCTAGCTAAAGACCTGCCATTAAATCTCTCATGGCTGGAGCACACTCTGCTCAAGGAGTCACACTCTGAGGCGTGCTAGCCTCTACCCCCTCCACTTGGCAACTCAACTGCCAGGGCCAACTGTGGCCTACGGGTCTACACTACCCTGGACGCGGCCTCAACATCAACACGATCAGTCCAACTCCTCGGTCGGACATGCCAAGCGTCCCTGCTCCTCTGAGTGCGATCAACATACTGGCGATCTGCACAAAGCATAAAAGCTGGCCCACACTGGGGCTCTCACTGCTCATCAAACTGCTCGCACTTCGAAAAGTTAGCATGATGGCGCTCTAAGCCCAAACCAACAACGAGTCAGAACCTGCTCGTCTCCGCTCCACAACACTACACAAGGCATAAAAGCTAGATGAAAAGTATTGTAAATTCTTAACCCTTAGCTTAATGAACTCAGACAAACCTGACGGCCGTGGAGTGCTAATGATCATGGGAACAACAACCTACAAAGCAGGTTAGTCTACAAAATCTATGACTCTGTGCTCTGATACCAACTGTAAGGACCCAACCCAAAACATACGGTCCTAAACCAGGTTCTCACTCAGCATGCAAGTTAAATATGATAACAAGCGGTTTAGTGCTCATATTTAAAAACTCTTCAAAACATATGAGAAGGGGGAACCCTTAAAACATAACCAACAATTTTCATTTAAACAAAACCAACAAAATAAAACAAGCCTGGCCAGTGTTTATAAAAACATACAATACAATTTAAACAACTTTTTAAAAATGTTCCCCTAGGACTTCTGTCCATCTACATGCTGAATAAACAATGCAATAACAATAAATGATAGAGTGCCGACAGCTCCCATGATCAATCAGCTCCGCTCCCTCCGCTAGCCCTTGTGGTGTTGTCCCAAGTTACCTGAAAGATAAATAAGGGTGAGTATAAACATACTCAGTAAGAATCCCCAACCGGGGTACAATACGATACATCAGTCATCTAGCACCTCAACATGCAAGCAAACAGCTATCAACACAGATCATAGCTCAACGAGCTCATAATGCAAGATCTGGAGTCATCGGAAGTCTCCTACTTCTGGCCTAATGATTGGTTATCCTAACCAATCCCGGGACATCACCGAGGTCTCTTTCACTCGGGGGATTGATCAGCTCAAAAACTGATCCCAAGGATGTCCTCAAGGGCCTCTTAGCCCTTGCTAATAATCTGGACTTACGGGAGAGTACTCGAAGTCTGGCTCTAAACTGGAAGGAATGGTGTACTCACGACATTAGCCCGGAGGAGCTCTCCGAACCTGCAACTAACGCGTGTGCGCGCAAATCGCATGCTGCTGCAACCGGCGTAAATGTGGGGGCCTAAGGACAAACTACGCGGGCCAGGTATGCATGCCTAAGACTCGAGGCGCGGTGTCACCGATCGAGTAGCGAGGCCCTCGGGGCTCATCCGCGCGCACTGAACCATCGACTGAAGCTAAGAACCGCCAAGGTAGGCTTACACCGCTGGCGGGGTTCCGCTCTAGCGAGCTACAAACTCGGCTTATGCCGATGTGGGTAGCTAAATCCACATCGGCGGCCGGGGAAGCAATGTACGTTATCTTTGCGCGCACTTTACTCCCGACTGTGGGGACAAAGTACGTTATGTCCGCTCTCACCTGCGGATGATGACAAACCCTACAACTCTATCTAAGAGTACAGAGTAAAATGATTCCCAGCTAGCAAACAATAACCGACATCAAACACGCTTACCTAGCATGATACTACGAACTTAAGCAGAATCATAAGCATGCCGAAGAACAAACCTAGCATGGCACTAACATGTAAAATCGAGCAAACATGCTAGCAAGAGATCAATCAAAGCCGCTTCTATCATTATCATGCTCATAACAATCAGCAAACATACAAGGCACAATCATGATATATCACAGGGTCCACACAACCACGGTAAGAAATCCTTACCTGGAACAAGCAGAAAATAATAACAATCAACCAAGCAACCCTCGAGACTCTAATCGAACCCGAACAGCCTAAACATTCAAATAAAACACCCCAATTAAATCCATAATCAGCTGCCAACAAATCAGAGCCCAACGAAGAAAAGACTCGGGAAATACCATACGAGAAGCCACAAGGCTCGGGCCAACCAACACACAATAGGGCAGGCTGTTGGCAGGGCTGGGCGCTGGCGCAGGCACGTACGCGCTGGGGCGCGGAGGCTGCGCGCGGACGAGCTGGGGCGAGACAAGGGCGCGGGCTCGAGCTCCTCTGGGCGATGGCGCGCGGCGAGGCTCGACACAAAAGACGGCGAGCGGGCGCGAGCTCGGTGAGCTACAGGGACGCGCGCGGGGCGATGCAATGCGACGGCCTCAGGGCACTTGGGATGGCACGGCGAGCTACAGGGCGCACGGGCTTGGCACAGTGCAGGGCACTCGGACTTGGGCGACGCGGGGCCTGGGCGACACTGTGCGACGTGACACAGGGCAGGGGCGACTCGGGATGGCACTGTGCGCGGCTGAGCTGGGCGAGCTGGGCGTTGGGGTTGGGCGAGTTGGGGGCTGGCTCGGGCTGGGGGGTGAGGGCTCGGGTTGGGGGAGAGAGAGAGAGAGAGAAAAGGGAAAAATGGGGAATAAAGGAAAAATATGGGATTTTATCCAATTTCCATCCTTATCCATTTTATCGAATTTTATCCAAATATAAAAAAGCCTTAATATCCCTAAAATCCCATTTCCCGGCTTCCTCCTTCGAGACCCGACTGAAGCAACCTTTTCCAATAAATAAAACTCACTTAAATCAACCTCCCAAATCAACACTAAGGGCCCGGCTCGAATCCCAAAGGAAGCACCCAAACAACCATAACTTTGCCCAAAACCCAAATCACAACCGAACTCCCAAACGAATAGCCCAAACATCTCGGGACTCGCAACCACCAACAAACAAGCCTCGACAAAGGTAGAAGATGCCTCGGGATCCTGAAAATCCACAAATTCTGCCCAGGGAGCCAAAAGACCAAAATACCCCTAAGGGTCAAAACAGCTCTAACGGCCCAACCGAACAACTGAATCTGAACCGGAAGCACCTCGAGAACCAGAATAGAAAACTGGGCCATTACAAGCTATGATTGATCTCTTGCTAGCATGTTTACCTGATTGTACATGTAAGTGCCATGCTAGGTTTTTTCTTCCAGCATGCTTATGATTCCTGCTTTAATTTCGTAGTATCATGCTAGGTAAGTGTGATTGATGTCGATTATTGTTTGCTAGCCAGGAATCATTTACTCTGTACTCTTAGCTAGTAAAGTAGGGTTTGTCATCATTCAGAGGCTGAGAGCGGACATAACATACTTTATCCCAACCGGTCGGGAGTAGAGCGAGCGAAGCATAATGTACATTGCTTCCCCCCGGCCGCCGATGTAGATGTAGCTACCACATCGGCATAAGCCTAGTTTGTAGCCTGCTAGAGCGGAACCCTGCCAACGGTGTAAGCCTGCCTTGGCCGGTTCTTAGCTTCAGGTCGGTGGTTCAGGCTGCACAGATGAGTGCTGAGAGCCTCGCACTATCGCGTGATCGCGACACCGCGCCCCGCATTTAGGCATGCGTGCACGCCCGCGTAGTTTGTACTTAGGCCCCCACATTTACGCCGGTTGCAGCAGCATGCGGTGTGCGCGCACATGCGTTAGTCGCCGGTTTGGAGAGCTCCCTCGGGCTAATGGGCGTGAGTACACCAGTTCCTTCCAGTTTTGTAACGGCCCAGTTTTCAATTTCCGTTTCCCAGGTGTTTCCGGTTCATTATTCGGATGTTCGGATGGGTCATTAGTGCTATTTTTAACCCTTAGGGGCATTTTGGTCTTTTTGCCCCCGGTCAGGGTTTTGTGGATTTTGAGGACTCGTAGTCACTCACTCCCGCTTTGTCGAGGCTTGATTATTGTTCGTTGCAGGACCCAAGAAGTTCGGGCTAGTTGTTTGGAAGTGTTTTGGTAATTAGCAAAATTATTGTTAATTAGAGTGCTTCCTTTGGGAATTGAACCCTTGACCTAACGGTTATTAGGAGGCTTGATTTAAATGGGTTTTATTAAATGGAAAAGAATGCGTTAGCTAGGACTCGAAGGAGGAAAGCCTTGGGAAGGGATTTTGGACCACCCAAAGCCTATTTAACTTAGGAAAAAGGAAAAGAAAAGAGAAAAACCCTTATTCTTTCCCCTTCTCTCTCTCTCTCTCTCTCTCTCTCTCTCTCTCTCTCTCTCTCCTTGCCGACCTCACCAAGAAACCCAACCGAGCCGCACCGAGCCACACACGAAAGCAAGAAATTTCAAAGAAGCCCCCCGCCATCATCACTCGTTGCCCACCCATCACCCCATCCACAATCACGCCACATCGCGCCTCGAGTAGTCCAGAGCTCACAGCAGCCGGCAGCTGCCGCGCCAGACGCCAGACGCCAAAGAATAATACAGCCGCCATGCTGTCGCCCAGCGCCACATACCGCCATCGGGCATCTCCGTCATGTCGCCTGCGCGCGCCAGCGCCGTCCGCGCCTGCACGACCATGTTGCCAGCGCCCGTCCGCGCGCCTGTCCCCTGCCGCGCTAGCTCCCGTGTCGCCGTGCCAGCGCCGGTCCCCTGCCACGCCAGGCTGTTCCCAAGCAGCTGGCCACCTGCTGCGCCACCGTGACGCCCCGCCGCCGCCCACTTGCTGCCGAGAGCCTGTTTTGCCAAAATTGTTGGGGCCGAGACCTAGTGCCTTCTCGGTTGCAAATTCCCGAGCCTCCACTCTTTTGGACCCTAAGTTGATTGGCTGTTGTTATTTAATTAGGATATTTTTATTAAATGCTTAGGTTGCTCGGGTTCACTTAGAAGCTCGGGAGTCGCTTGGTTTGCTTATGGTAGTTATTTTTTGCTTGTTTCCAGGTAAGGATTTCTTACCGTGGTTGTGTGGACCCTGCGATGCTATCATGATTGTGCCTTGTATGCTTGGTTGTTGTTATGAGTATGTTTGTAAGGACCCGACCCAAGAAACGGTCTCTAACCTAAAGTCCTTACTTAGCATGCATGATTAAGAATGTAAAACGTCATTCAGAGCTTGAAATTTAAAACTTTGCAGTAGGCATATTTAAAACAAATCCATAATTCCAATTAAATAAAACAAGTAAATGGCTGATCAGTACTTTCTTAAAACAAATCAAGGGAAACGGTACGAGAATCATAAAATAGTTTTTGAGTGTTTTTCCTAGGGACCCAAGTCCCACTACATGCTAAATCATAAAGAAACCAAAGAAAAGAAACGCAACTCGTAGTCACCTATCCATGATCATCCAGCAGCCTCCTCCTAGCCATCCAAATCTCTGTCCCAAGTTACCTGATGGAAAACCACAGAGAATAAGGGTGAGCAACGAAATACTCAGTAAGAATCCCCAACCGGGGTACAATACGAAACAACTCATCTAGCACATGGACATGCAACCATACAATGACTTAGAGCGGAAACGGTTGGTTTAGGCTATGAGCTACTTCAAGGGCGAGCCTACTCAAGGGCTTCCGCTCTGACCTCTCCTAAGTCCTACATTTGGATGCCCTTCAGTGCCTTACACAACCTAGGACACGCTGATGCCCAAAGGGGGCCTTACACACTTAGGTTTCAAAGGATACCTGGGGGGCCTTACACCCTAGGATGCCCATCGGGCCTTACACCTCCAAAATCAGTGATGCCCAGTGGGGCCTTACACACCTAGGATGCTCATTGGGCCTTACACCTCCAGAATCAGTGATGCCCAGTGGGTCCTTACACACCTAGGATGCCCATCGGGACTTACACCTCCAGACCGCTGATGCCCAAAGGGGGCCTTACACACCTAGGATGCCCATCGGCCTACACCTCCAAATGTCCCATCGGGTCTTACCTGAGCGGGACCTATACTAGACCCTCCTACTATCTTCTATACTAAACCTAACATGTCAAAACCTAACACTTAACTAACGGAACACAAACTTAACTCGAACATGAATCAAGCAAACATGAAGCCTATCCACTAGAAACTCATACAGCTTATGAAAATCAATATGCTAACAAGTATTCGCAGGTCCCACACAACCCCGGGTAAGAAATCCTTACCTGGAAACAAGTGGAAAGTAACTATCACGAATCTACAACCGACCCTCGAGCTTTTAAGCAAACCTGAGCGACCTAAGCAAATAATAAAATATCCTATTTAAATAAACAGCAACTAAAATCACGAAGTCCAAAGGGTGGAGGCTCGGAAATTTACCAACTGAGAAGGCACCGGGCTGGGCAAGGCAGCAAAGCAGTGAGGCGTGAAGAGCGGCAAGTCGCCGCGCTTGTGGTCGAAAGCACCGGGCCGCGCTGGCTGGCGATCGTGCAGCAGAGGCGCTGGGCGCGGGCACGCGGGGGCAAGGGCGAGGCGCGTGGCCCTCGGCAGCACGGCAGGCAGAGCGTGCGGCGGGGAGGACGGGCGTGCAGACGAGGTCGGCGCGCGAGCGCGGACGGACGAGCGACGCGGCTGGTGCACTGGTGCGTGGTCTTGCGGATGCGGCCAAACGGAGCGGTGCAGCGCGGTGGCGCTGGGCGCGACGGCAGCGACGCGGCGCTGGGGCGTGCGTGCGCGATGGGTCGGGCGGCTCTACGGGGTCGGCTGCAGGCAGCGGCTTGGGGCGACGGCGGAGTGGGCGCATCTGGGTGCGACGGCGGCGTGGACGAGGGTGTGGGGCGACGACGGCGTGGGCGAGGGTGTTAGGGTTTTGCTAGAGAGAGAGAGAGGCTTTTCTTCTTTTTCTTTTTTCTTTTCCTCCCTTCCCTAAGTTAAAATAGACTTGGGAATCTCAAATGTCCTTCCCCAAGGCTTCCCCCCTTCGAGCCCTGGCCAACGCATTTATTATTATTATTATTTTTTCTTATTTAGTTCCAACTCCCATTTCCTCTTCTTTTTTTTTTTTTCTTTTTTTTTTTAACTGCTTCCATTTAACTGAAATCCGGGCTGTTGCAATGTTAGCTATTGAACAGCTTGTGTTTGAAATCTTGCTAGCATGTTGCTTGTTGTTCATGTTAGTGCCATGCTAGGTTTGTTCTTCCAGCATGCCATGTCTTGTGATTGTATGAAATTTCCAGTGGGTAGGTTACATGTTTTCTCTTGCTTCCAGATCGTGTTGCTCTTGTGTCCCTGATATATTCTGTTAGTTCCATGCAAGGGGTTTAATTATCTTGGCATAACTTGTTCTACTTTATCCTGTTAGTTCTGTGCCAGGCATAGGCGGGTGATGTATAGTGTAGAAGACTGTAGGGGTAACTAGTTTAGGTCCCGCTCGGGTAAGACCCCGATGGACATCCGGAGGTGTAAGACCCTGATGGGCATCCTAGGTGTGTAAGTCCCCGATGGGCATCACTGAGTTGGAGGTGTAAGACCCTGATGGGCATCCTAGGTGTGTAAGTCCCTGATGGGCATCACTGAGTTAGAGGTGTAAGACCCCGATGGGCATCCTATGTGCGTAAGGCCCCACTAGGCATCACTGAGTTGGAGGTGTAAGACCCTGATGGGCATCCTAGGTGTGTAAGTCCCTGATGGGCATCACTGAGTTGTAGGTGTAAGACCCTGATGGGCATCCTAGGTGTGTAAGTCCCTGATGGGCATCACTGAGTTGGAGGTGTAAGACCCTGCTGGGCATCCTAGGTGTGTAAGTCCCTGATGGGCATCACTAAGTTGGAGGTGTAAGACCCTGATGGGCATCCTAGGTGTGTAAGTCCCTGATGGGCATCACTGAGTTGGAGGTGTAAGACCCTGATGGGCATCCTAGGTGTGTAAGTCCCTGATGGGCATCACTGAGTTGTTGGTGTAAGACCCTGATGGGCATCCTAGGTGTGTAAGTCCCGGATGGGCATCACTGAGTTGGAGATGTAAGACCCTGATGGGCATCCTAGGTGTGTAAGTCCCCGATGGGCATCACTGAGTTGGAGGTGTAAGACCCTGATGGGCATCCTAGGTGTGTAAGTCCCCGATGGGCATCACTGAGTTGGAGGTGTAAGACCCCGATGGGCATCCTAGGTGTGTAAGTCCCCGATGGGCATCACTGAGTTGGAGGTGTAAGACCCTGATGGGCTTCCTAGATGTGTAAGTCCTCGATGGGCATCACTGAGTCCTAGGTTGTGTAAGACCCTGAAGGGCATCCAAGTGTAGAACCTAGGATAGGCTGTAGATGTAAGCCCTTGAATAGGCTCGCTCTAGGGGTAGCTCATAGCCTAATTCAACCATTTTGCTCTAAGTCATTGTTTTATTTGCATGTTTACTAGGGTGCTAGATGATGATGTATCGTATTGTACCCCAGTTGGGGATTCTTACTGAGTATGTTTATACTCACCCTTATTTCTGTGGTTTTTCCACCAGGTAACTTGGGACAGCACCAGGATGGCGAGCGGAGGGAGCTCTTTGATCATGGGGGGTCACAGACTGTCTGCTTATTGTTTGCATTTATTTATTCAAAGATGTAGGTGGACAGAGTCCTAGGGGAATGATGTTAAAGTTGTTTAAACTGCTTTTGAATGTTCTTTTATAAATACCGCCAGCTTATTTTACCTTGATTGGATTTGCTTTATGAAAATTGTTGGTTATGTTTTAAGTGTTCCCGCTTCCAAATGTTTTGAAAAAGTTTTAAATATGAGCACTAAACCGCTTGTTGAAATATTTAACTTGCATGCCGAGTGAGGACCTAGGTTTCGACCGTATTCCGTGCTCGGGTCATTACAGCTTGGTATCGTGAGCTCGTGAGTCATAGATTCTCGTGAGACTAACCTCGCTTTGTAGGTTGTTGTCCCCATGATCATCAAGACTCACGCCACAGTTTGTCTCGAGTTCATTAAGCTAAGGGTTTTATTTTACAATACCGCATCTAGTATACATATGTTCCCCTTGTGGGGTAGTGAGAGTCCCAAAGCAGAACTAGCTTTGTGTTTAGTGTAGATCGCTTATGCCGATTACACATAGAGGAGCAGTGGACGTTGGGTATTTCCACCAAGGAGTTGGATCACGCATGAGACCACGCCCAGTGGTTGTCTAGACCCGTAGGCCACATTTGGCCCCGGCAATTGAGTTGCCAAGAGAAGAGGGTAGAGGCTAGCATGCCTCGCAGTGAGACTCCTTGAGTAGAGTGTGCTCTAGCCATGAGAGAATTGATGGCAGTGTCGCTTTAGCTATCGTGAGAGCGGAGACCCAGCGCGCAGCTGTAGCGCCGTGAGTGAGGAGTCTCGGCACGTATAGCCTAGCCGACAGAGTTTATTTAGAAGACACCCTCGTGAGCTCCGTGAGTCCCGTAAGTTCTCTGAGGGCTTGATCAAGCAGGTTTATGCCGATGAGTTAGTTGGCGTGATGGAGCCGCCGAGTTTAGCAAGCGTGCTAGGTGGTTGGCCAGATCGAGTTTATCATCCGAGCGTGGGGATGACTCGATGTTCAGAGGCCAAGACGTGCTGCTCGTGCCGCTTTGATACAACAGCTTGGTGGTGGAAGTCCCTTGAGAGAGGTGGACTAGCAGAGTCTCCACGAGCCACCCTGGCCGATTGGCAAGTGCCATGTTAGTAGCTTTTGAGGAAGATGTAGAGACATCTTGACCCCTTGCAAGCTCATTGTCATTTTGCAAACCAATTTTTTTAGTATCCTCGTGGCTGTGGTGAAGTGTGAAGTTTGCTTGTCAGGACTTAATCCGTCCTTGTATTTTTTGTTGGCTAGTAGAAGTGGAGCACCCTTTTTGTTAGCATGTTCCCTAGGTGGAACTAGTTGATGCCACTTGAGTGTTGGCCTGAGTAGTTGTTGAGCATCGAGTGGGATGCAGGAGTAGGCCGTGGCATGTCTGCTAGACGAGTTGCCTGAGAGTAGACTACTCGAGTGTTGAGACTCTTGTGTTGATTGCCATTGCCCTGTCCCCTAGAGTGTGACCTTCCTTACCCTCAGAGGGGCTTAAAGCCCATAAAGGGATGTTTGAGTTGTAAAGGATGTAGTGCCTGTTGGCACCAAGCTCGGTAAGGAGGCCTAGGTTCAGCCACCGCACTGCATGTGCAGTAGTTCTATGACCCGCTCGAGTTTAGCATCCCCACTAGCCTTGTACCAATTTTCTCGAGGTTGCACCTGCTTGGGTTGCATAAGGGATCTAGCTCGGTGGTAGTCGGAGGACTACGAGTGTGAGGACGTTCGAGGGAAAGCAAGAGCTTTCAAGGTTACCAGGAGTTGGGTACAAAAGAGGTTGTAGGTTGTTAAGGGCTACCGCGTTCGAGTTCCCGCATTTGTGTTGTGGCCTTGTGAGCCAGTTTGTTGGTAGAGTGATTCGACTACCCTTGAGTTTCCTTGGTACGAGTAGAGTTGGCATCGATGATGCGTGGTTGGTCCAAATGGGGGGAGCCATGTGTTGGATGGATTGTGCGGAGCACATTTGGTGGACACATTGGTATGAGGTTGTTAACTTGGTGTGGTTATGCTCTTGTAGAGTGAGTTGGCCAATGTGGTGTTTCGTGGTGAGTTAACCCCGAGTGGGTTTGAACTCTTGTTGCTCCCTTGCTAGTTGTGGCTCTTTTTGGAGGCAAAGGTTGCCTTGTGTTAGAGTTCGTGTTGGATCTTAAGGAATCAAGTTGAGCCGTGCACGCCAAAGGTACTTTTGTGTAGCCTGTTCCGTGGGGTATGTTTTGGGAACCACGAAAGGATTCGGGTTGAGAAACCAAAGTGCTCAGCCCCGAGGAGTTAGGGCTTTAGTTCTGGCAAGTGCCCTAACTTTGGTTGAGAGGTTACCGTGTTTGTGTGAGTCGGGTTGTTGCGTAGGCAAGTTATGCTAGTTGGCCCTTGACCTGGGTAGAGGCATTTCTTGTTGATCGATGGTTGGAGTTCAGTTGGAACTAAATAAAGGCGGTGGTAGCAAAGCCGCGTAGTTTTTGACCGTCATTGCTAAGAGTGTTGATCGGATCCCTACCCTGGGTAGAAGCTACGATGTGGTCGATGCTTGAGTTGGAGGCCGACACATTCTCGTAGTATTTCCGGTCTTCTTGGTTTTTCGAGGAGTTGAGAGCGCCAAAGATAGTTGACATGCCGAGAGAGAGTTGTGCCCGTGGTAGCCGCTTGTCCGTTAGACCGCTTGACTACCGTGGTGTGTCTGAGGGTGATCGGAGGAACCCTAGGTTATGGAGAGCCTCACCGTAGCTCACCTGCACTCCAGCAAAGGTTCCTCGCTGAGTTGCCGGACGCCAGTAGTCTGCTAACGAGCTAGTGTTGTTTTAGTACCTCCACGCTGGCTTCAAACCGTTATCCGCTGGTGCTTGTAGTTGGCCATGGTTTGGTTCCCATGTTGTTGTAAGATCTAGCTTGGTTGGAGCAAGCGGCATGGCCCCGAGGACTTGCTCTTGTTTGGATGGTTTCAGAGTTGGCACCTCCTTCGGTGTTTGGATAGATACTACTAGTTCTAAGTTGGTGGTTCAACTGATTGTGGAGTTTCTCGTTGGAAGATGAGTTAGGCCTAAGCTAAAAGGAGGAAGTCATTTGTTTAGCCAGCTTGACTTGAGAGTTGCATGTCCTTGGAAGCGAGCTTCATGCTAGTTGTAAGCTTGAGTTGAGTTCTCGCAGAGCAAGCCTTTCTCGTGCTTTGCTCCCGGTTGTTGCGCTGCTCGTGGTTGGCATTTAGTTGAGCCAAAGTTGAGGGGTTGGCATAGAGGTGTCGTGGCATTGGTTGGTTAAACCTTTGAGTTGTTATCCTCGAGGTGTTGTGTTGCAAGTAGCCGCGTGTGTGTTTTATTCCTTGCTGCTCGAGATTTCCGAGAGAGGTATGTTGTTTGTTTTCCGTCTCGCGATATTCTCTTAGGCCGCTGGGTGAACGGATTGCATTGGAAAGTTGTTGTCGGGCCGATGAGGGGCTCCAGCTTATTAGTTTGGCCGAGTGGAGCTCGCTCTCGACCTTGTCCCATCGGGGTGGTCGAGCCGGTTTCAATTTAGTGTGACTCGGCGTTAGCCGTCGTGGTGAACTGTATGTGCCCTCGGCTTGAGTGCGCGGTGCTCTTCAAGATGGTTGCTTAAGTGTTGTGGACGCGCTTCTAGTTGGACAAGTTTGCCTTTGGGATCGCCTCCGTGTGGTGGTTCGATTGGATTTCTTTAAGGCTTATAGGCAACCATTGGAGTTCGTTGGTCTCTTGTGAAGTAAGAGTAGGTCGATCGTTTCGGAACCCGAGAGGTTCAGCTTGGTTGGCCAAAGATGGTGTAGGGATGAGATTGTTCGTTAACAAATGTGGAGTATTAAGAGGAGTACGCCGGTGCGTGGGCGAGTTTTAGAGCCCGTGACCCGCCCCTCAAGTTTTCTCGAGTAGCGTCGTGGAGAGGCGTTCTGAGTTGGGTCAGCAGGGAAACGTGAGCCCTAGGGTTGTGAGACCGTTTGAGAGTTGATGCGAGTTTGAGGTTGTGGCTTACCGACTAGCACTATCGCATCTTTTTCTTCGAAGCTCAGTGTATGTTCAGTTTTGGTTGAGATAGTTTGTGGCAGACTCGATATCTTTACGGCTTGAGCCTTTGGAAACCCAAGAGGTCTGGGATTTCGAAGAAGGACTAGTGTTGGCCTGACAAGAAGTTTGGTTGGTTAAGGATCAGTGGAGTTTTCCTAGAGTTGTTTCGTCTTAGGACTTTCGAGGACAAAAGTCTTAAAAGGAGGGAGTATTGTAACGACCTCCGCCAATTTCGCTTCCCTGTGTGTTTCCTGCTCATTATTCGGATGTTCGGAAGGGTCATTAGTGTTATTTTTAACCCTTAGGGGCATTTTGGTCTTTTTGCCCCCGGTCAGGGTTTTGTGGATTTTGAGGACTCCAGGGTCACTCTTGCCTTTGTCGAGGCTTGATTATTGTTCGTTGTTGGACCCAAGAAGTTCGGGCTAGTTGTTTTGAAGTTTGGAGGTGTTTTGGTAATTAGCAACATTATTGTTAATTAGAGTGCTTCCTTTGGGAATTGAACCCTTGACCTAACGGTTATTAGGAGGCTTGATTTAAATGGGTTTTATTAAATGGAAAAGAATGCGCTACCTAGGACTCAAGGAGGAAAGCCTTGGGAAGGGATTTTGACTACCCAAAGCCTATTTAACTTAGGAAAAGGAAAAGAAAAGAGAAAACCCTTATTCTTTCCCCTTCTCTCTCTCTCTCTCTCTCTCCTGCCGACCTCACCAAGAAACCCAACCGAGCCAAGACCGAGCCACGCCTAGCCACTCAGCCCCCAAGCAGCCCCCCGCCACCATCACCTGCCGCCCAGCCATCAGCCCAATCGCCCAGCCATCAGCCGTGTCGCCCAGCCGAGTAGCCTCCCTGTGGCTCGCCGCAGCCGGCACCCGCCGCCAGACGCCGATGACCAAGAAATTCGCGATACCCTGCCGCCAGCCAGCTGGCGTGCCTGTCTCTGCATCTCCGTCGCTTCGCGCAACGCGCACACCAGCCAAGCTTCTGCGCCACTGCCGCGCGGCCAGACGATCAGGTCGCCAAAGCCCCGCCCGCTGCTCTCGCCCTCGCCGCACTGGCCGCACGGCCCCCGCCCGCTAGTGTGCCCAGCATGCCACCGCTGCTCGCCTGCATGCACGCCCCGCTTGCCCACTTGCCGCAGAGAGCCTATTTTGCCAAAATTGTTGGGGCCGAGACCTAGTGCCTTCTCGGTTGGTAATTCCCGAGCCTCCACTCTTTTGGACCCTAAGTTGATTGGCTGTTGTTATTTAATTAGGATATTTTTATTAAATGCTTAGGTTGCTCGGGTTCACTTAGAAGCTCAGGAGTCGCTTGGTTAGCTTATGGTAGTTATTTTCTGCTTGTTTCCAGGTAAAGTTTCTTACCGTGGTTGTGTGGACCCTGCGATGCTATCATGATTGTGCCTTGTATGCTTGGTTGTTGTTATGAGTATGTTAGCTATTGAACAGCTTGTGTTTGAAATCTTGCTAGCATGTTGCTTGTTGTTCATGTTAGTGCCATGCTAGGTTTGTTCTTCCAAAGATGCCATGTCTTGTGATTGTATGAAATTTCCAAAGGGGTAGGTTACATGTTTTCTCTTGCTTCCAGATCGTGTTGCTCTTGTGTCCCCGATATATTCTGCTCGCTCCATGCAAGGGGTTTAATTATCTTGGCATACCTTGTTCTACTTTATCCTCGTTAGTTCCGTGCCGCATAGGCGGTGATGTATAGTGTAGAAGACTGTAGGGGTAACTAGTTTAGGTCCCGCTCGGGTAAGACCCCGATGGACATCCGGAGGTGTAAGACCCTGATGGGCATCCTAGGTGTGTAAGTTCCCGATGGGCATCACTGAGTTGGAAATGTAAGACCCCGATGGGCATCCTAGGTGTGTAAGGCCCCACTGGGCATCACTGAGTTGGAGATGTAAAACCCTGATGGGCATCCTAGGTGTGTAAGTCCCTGATGGGCATCACTGAGTTGGAGGTGTAAGACCCTGATGGGCATCCTAGGTGTGTAAGTCCCTGATGGGCATCACTGAGTTGGAGGTGTAAGACCCCGATGGGCATCCTAGGTGTGTAAGGCCCCACTGGGCATCACTGAGTTGGAGGTGTAAGACCCTGATGGGCATCCTAGGTGTGTAAGTCCTCGATGGGCATCACCGAGTTGGAGGTGTAAGACCGATGGGCATCCTAGGTGTGTAAGTCCCCGATGGGCATCACTGAGTTGGAGGTGTAAGACCCCGATGGGCATCCTAGGTGTGTAAGTCCCCGATGGGCATCACTGAGTTGGAGGTGTAAGACCCTGATGGGCATCCTAGGTGTGTAAGTCCCTGATGGGCATCACTGAGTTGGAGGTGTAAGACCCTCATGAGCATCCTAGGTGTGTAAGTCCCCGATGGGCATCACTGAGTTGGAGGTGTAAGACCCTGATGGGCTTCCTAGGTGTGTAAGTCCTCGATGGGCATCACTGAGTCCTAGGTTGTGTAAGACCCCGAAGGGCATCCAAGTGTAGAACCTAGGATAGGTTGTAGATGTAAGCCCTTGAATAGGCTCGCTCTAGGGGTAGCTCATAGCCTAATTCAACCGTTTTGCTCTAAGTCATTGTTTTATTTACATGTATACTAGGGTGCTAGATGACTGATGTATCGTATTGTACCCCTGGGTTGATTCTTACCGAGTATGTTTATACTCACCCTTATTTCTCGTGGTTTTTCCACTGTAACTTGGGACAAAGACTGTGATGGCTAGCTGAGGGAGCTATTTGATCATGGGGGTCACAGACTGGCGCTTATTGTTTGCATTTATTTATTCAGCATGTAGGTGGTTAGGAGTCCTAGGGGAATGATGTTAAAGTTGTTTAAACTGTTTTGAATGTTCTTTTATAAATACTGGCCAGGCTTATTTTACCTTGATTGGATTTGCTTTATGAAAATTGTTGGTTATGTTTTAAGTGTTCCCCATTTCCAAATGTTTTGAAAAAGTTTTAAATATGAGCACTAAACCGCTTGTGGAAATATTTAACTTGCATGCTGAGTGAGGACCTAGGTTTAGGACCGTATTCCAGGTCGGGTCTTTACAAGTTTAGAGCCAAACTTCGGGTACTCTCCCGTAAGTCCAGATTTGCAGCGAGGGTAGAGGCCCTTGAGGACACCCATTGGGATTGGCTTTTGAGCTGATCATATGGTCGAGGGAGAAAGACCCTCGAGGGTGTCGAACATATTTGGGATCGGTTTTTGACCAAATCAATTGGCCAAGGGAGAAAGACCCTCGGAGATGTCCCAGGATTGGTTATGAGAACTAATCATTAGGCCCGAAGTAGGAGACTTCCGAGGACTCTGGATCTTGCCTTGTAAGCTCGTTGAGCTATGATCTGTGTTGGTAGCTGTTTGCATGCATGCTAGGGTGCTAGATGACTGATGTATCGTATTGTACCCCGGTTGGGGATTCTTACTGAGTATGATTATACTCACCCTTATTTATCTTTCAGGTAACTTGGGACAACACCAGGATGGCTAGCGGTGGGAGCTGATTGATCATGGAGCCGCCAGACTGGCCCTTCATTGTTATTGCATTGTTTATTCAGCATGTAGATGGACGGGAGTCCTACGGGAACATTGTTTAAAGTTGTGTTTTAAGTGTTTTGATAGTTTTTTATAAATACTGGCCAGGCTTGTTTTACTTCGTTGGTTTGCTTAAATGAACATTGTTTGTTATGTTTTAAGGGTTCCCCATTCTCATATGTTTTGAAAGGTTTTAAATATGAGCACTAAACCGCTTGTTGACATATTTAACTTGCATGCTGAGTGAGAACCCAGGTTTAGGACCGTATTTCGGGCGGGTTGTTACAGCGAGGTTTCTCTTAGTCCAGTTGCTGGTAGGGTTTGCGTTGGGATGATCGGGGTCGGCCGCTGAGGGGACCTTGTTTGTCGGTTTGGCCAGGTTGAGCCAATGCCGTGACCTTGTTATTTAGTGTGGCCATGGCTGAAGTTTCAGCTGGTGTGAGTGGTTTTAGCTATCTGGTGAGCCAGGAGTGTGCCTCTTTCCTTGGTACGACGATTTCTCTTTATGATGATGGCTTAGTTGTTGTTTACCCGTACCAGTTGGTGAAGTTTTCCTTTAGGATCAGTCTCTAGATGGTGGTTCAGAAGGGTTCCGTTGAGCCTTGTAGGCAAACATTGGAGTTCGCTGGTCTCATGTGAAGAGATGGGAGGTTGACTGGTTTATAGAACCCGAGAGGTTTAGTTGTTTGTCGACTGATGTAGGGTTGAGGCTGTTTGTTAACAACTGTGAGTGTTCAGGGAAGTTACGTCAGTATCCAGCGTAGTGTTTTGGAGGTTGTGATCAGTCGGCGTGTTTGTCGAAAGTAGCGCCATGGTGAGGCGTTATAAGTTTGGTAAGCGGAGATAGGTAAGCCCCGAGGTTGTAAGACCGTTTGAGAGTTGGAGCGAGTTGGAGCATGTGGCTTACAGATTTGCACTGTCACGTCTCTGTCTTTGGAGCTTAGTGTATATCTAGTTTTGGTCGAGATGGTTGTGGCAGACTCGTTGGCATTTTGGCTTTGAGCCTTTGGGAACCCAAGAGGGTTCGAGTTTTGAAGAAGAATTGGTGTTGTCTTAACCGAGAGTTCGGTTGGTTAAAGATCAGTGGAGTTTTCCTAGAGTTGTTTTAGTCTTAGGAATTTCGGGGACGAAAGTCTTAAAATAAGGGAGTATTGTAAAGGCCCAGTTTTCCGTTCTGGTTTTCCAGGTACCTTCTGTTCAATATTCGGACGTTTGGTTGGGCCGTTAGGGTTTTTTAACCCTGAAGGGCATTTTGGTCATTTTGCTCTTAAGGTTGACCTGGTGGATAGTTAGGGTTCCAGGGCTATTTCTGTCTTTCGTTGAGACCTGACTTTTTGTTGGGTGCTGGTTCCCGGGAGTTTTGATGTTTGTTAGGGTTTTGGAGGTATCCCAGTTAAATGTAAAAATTAAGGAAATTTAAAAGAAAAGTGCTCGAGCCAAGACTCAAACCCAGGTGGCTAGGAGTTGAAGTTTTTTGTTGATTAATTAAGAATTAATTAATGTTGCTGTTGGAATTCGAACCTGTGACCTGCTAGGCTTTTGGGAAGCTTGAGTTGGAAAGGAAAAATTAGGATTTTAAAGGTGTTGTTGCCAGGACTCGAACCTTGGTTGTTTTGGAGTTGAGAGTTTAGTTTAAACAAGTTTTAAAAGAGGAAAAAAACATAGTGTTGCTTGTGGGATTCAAACCCTTGACCTACAAGGGAGTTTGGATGCTTGGATTAAAAAAGATTAATTAAGAAGAAATTTGTGTTGCAGCTGGGACTCGAAGGGGTGATGCCCAGGATTTCAATCGACAAAAAAAAGAAGAAGAAAGAATCGTTCTTTTTTTCCTTTTGGCCGAGACCTAGCCGCATGTCTTCCTCATTCTTGCGATTTGTTCTTCTCCTTCTCCTTTCTTCTCCGAGCTCTTGTGATTTTTTTTCAAGGTTGAACTCTTACCGAGCTCTTCATCTCTTCATCTCCTTCATCTCCTCCTTAGTCGAAACCCTAGCCCTAGTTGAGAAGAGTTCTTCTCTCTTCTTCTCCTACCTAGCCGGGCACCCATTCCTCTTTACCTCATGTTGCCGAAAACTTCCTCCCTTCCATCTTCTTGCCGTTTGTAAAGACCCGACACTAAATGGTCCTAAATAGTCTTTACTTTTAGATGTTTACTCATTAAAAGATGCAATAGACTGAAATTCATAACATCTTTATTAAAATATGGAACTTAAAAACTCGTTGAGTTCACAAGTAAAATCAATAAAACAAGCCTCTGGCCAGAGTGAATGTAAAACAATTACACAACTCTTATAAAATCCAATACAAATTCCCTAAGACACTTTCATGACTAGAAATGAAAGACTCAAGAAATGCAGCGGCCTTTCCCATGATCCATCAGCCCCTCTGCTAGCCCCTCGATGTCGTGCTGTTACCCGTGGAGAAAACCACGTAAAGGGTGAGTACAAAGCACTCAAGAAAGATCCCCAACCGAGTACAATATGCACAACAAATCATCTAGCATCCTAGCATACAGGCATCAAACAAGAACATGGCAGTTACATCAGCTTACTTATCAGGTTAAAACAACATCACGGAATAGACTCAAAGCTAGACAGGGTTAGCACACACAGGGTTAACAAACAGGAGAAACAACTAAACAATCTCAGAGGCTATACAATACAACAAGCAGGGTTAGCACACACTGGGCTAACTAAGGACAACAACACGCTAGGCTGTCCTGGACTGCAACACACTGAGCAGCCCTGAATTGCAACACACGGGGTCGTTCTGCTCAACCTGATTAGCAACACACTGGGCTAATAGGGAACAACAACACACTGGGCTAGTCCTGGAGCAACACGGGCAGCAACACACTGGGCTAGCTCGGGATCAAGAACACATCGGGCCAATCTCGACCGCCAAGACACTCTCGGGCCAACAAAGGGACAACACACACTGGGCTAGTCCCGAACTGCAACACACCGGGCGCCTCCGAGCAAAACCGAGCAAAGACGCAACTCGATCGCTACTGGGAACCCTAAGGACTCTAGCACATTAAGCAGCCTAGGTCTACAGAGTATTTCAAACAACAAGTCCAGGATACTAGAATAATTGCAAACAAGACAGGCAGTCAATGAACAGGAGAGCACAATGGGAGAAAACAACAATCTACATGCCAACACCCTAGCAATAATTCAGGGAACCCTAGCTTCAAACATACTTAACATACATATTCAGCAGAACACACACATCATACAATCCAGATCACAAGCAACATGGGATAATCAGAATCAAGCATGTTCAAGAACAAACACCCTCCAGGGTACTTGCAAGAACCTAACAATAACAATATAAGTGTCCCAGACATCCTGCAGGAAACCTCTCCACTAACAGTCCATCAAACATACAGTTCAGATTCATAGGCAAAACACAAGATAATCAGGAACATACATCATTACATAGAACATCCTCTAGGGAACCTGTAAGAACCTATCACTAACAATATATATATACATTCCAGACAACCTGCAGAAAACCTATCCACTAACAGTTCAATATATATAGACACACAACTAGGAGATATCATTGCAGTGCGCAGGGCCCACACAACCCCGGCAAGGAACCCTTACATGTCAACTGAAGAATTCAAGTCCCAGAATAACCCTTGAGCTGCAAAACACCATACAGTTACCCTAACAACAGAACAATCAGTTAGAATCCAAATCACAACAAACCAAGCAACCAAACAACCAGGAAATAGGGTTTTATCGAAACCCAAACAAGACTTCAACTTCCAAGGGTGGTCTCGGCCAAGCTAGGTCAAACCACAAACAAGAGAATTCCAAGCTCTTTCCTCTACACTCTCGGCTAGGGCAAACAAAGCAACACAACACAATACAATACCACAAGTGTTAGGTCTCGGCTAGGAGCAAACACACACACACACACCACATCATGGAGCTCTCGGCCTACTCATCACAAGGGGGTCTCGGCCACTACACCCAACAAACAACCAAACACAACAACTTACCAACTCACCTAGATGGATTTCGGCAAAGCTTTCCAAAGGACTAGGTGTCTCGGCCAAGATAGATGCACCACAAGGATGGATTCGGCTAAGCTAGGTTGCAAAACAAGAGAAAAGCTTTGGTTAGAAGCCAAACCACCCAACCATGGTGCCATCGGCTAGATCAACAAGTAAACAAACAAGGAACAACAACTCTTACCCTTGGAGGCCTCGACAAAGCAAGCTTGGAATGAGGCTTTTCGGATCTCCAACAACAAGGGAAGGCACGAGCACAACTCCTTCACTCCCAAGGCAAGGTGATTCAGATTTTCAAAGAGAAGAGAAAACAAAGCTCCTTAGAGATGGAGTCAATTCTCGGCCAAGGAAAGAAAGGAGAAGAAAAGAATTGCAAGGGAACACATTTACCTTGATGCTTCGGAATCCACAAGAGAAAGGAGGAGCAAGCTTGAAGAACTTGGGTTCTTGGTGAGCTAAATGGATCTCGGCCAAGGGAGCTTGAGATTTCGGTAATGGAGGAATTGGGAGAAGAAATTCGGCCAAGGAGGATGAGGGAGAGGGAACTTGGGCGGCTAGGGAAAATTGGAAGGGGAAAAAGGTGTTTTTTTCTTATTTAAAAATTGCACAAAAATCCTCCTTTTGACAAGTGTCAAATGAGGTTCCCCCTTCGAGTCCCAACCCCACCACCTTTTAAAAAGATTTTCTGTTTAAATCCGGGCAAGCTCCAAACTCCTCCACACCACTCCCAAACCTAGAACAAACATCAAAATAATTTTATTAACTCACGACAAGGCTGGAAATTACCAAAATACCCCTGGGAGGCCAAATGACCAAAATGCCCCTAGAGCCTCAAGGAGCCCTAATAGCCCAACAAACTAACTGAGAACCAACAAACCATACCTGGAGAACCAGAAGGAAAACTTGGGCTGTTACACCATTTCTCCAAGAATCAAGACCAAGAACCAAGAGGTAAGCTTTTATAAGCAAGAACCAAGAGGAAAACTGTTTGCATACTAGGGTGCTAGATGACTGATGTATCGTATTGTACCCCAGTTGGAGATTCTTACTGAGTATGTTTATACTCACCCTTATTTCTGTAGTTTTTCCACCAGGTAACTTGGAACATCACCGACGGCTAGCGAGGGAGCCGAGTGATCATGGAGTCGCCAGCACTGGCTGCTTATTATTTGCATTATTTATTCAGGATATAGATGGACAGAAGTCCTAGGGGAACATTGTTTAAAAGTTGTTTAAACTGTTTTGAGTGTTTTTATAAATACTGGCCAGGCTTGTTTTTACTTTATTGGTTTTGCTTAATGAAAATCAAGTGATGTTTTAAATGTTCCTCGCTCATTGATGTTTGAAAATTTTTAAATATGAGCACTAAACCGCTTGAAAACATATTTCTCTTGCATGCCGAGTGAGAACCAAGGTTTAGGACCGTGTTTCGGCCTGTTCTTACAGTCGCCAAACGCCGATGTAGGCTGCCAAAGCAGAGAGATCGTGGTCGCCAGAGGGTCAGAACGCCCAATTTTCTATCCCGCTTCGAGGAGCTTCCGCCTCGATTCAAAGTGGTTCACTTGGGACGTTAGAGCTGCTTTTGACCCTTAGGGTATTTTGGTCTTTTGCTCCCGGCAGATTTGTGGATTTTCAAGGCTTCGAGGCAGCCTCCCGCTTTGTGTCGAGGCTTGTTTGTTGGTGGTCATGCGAGTCCCGAGATGTTTGGGCTTTTCGCTTGGAGGTTCGCCAGATTTGGGTTTTGGGCAAAGTTATGGTTGTTTGGGTGTTTCCTTTGGGATTCCAAATGCCCCCCTTAGTGTTGATTTGGGAGGTTGATTTAAGTGAGTTTTATTCAAAGGAAAAGGTTTCTTCACTGGGTCTCAAGGAGGAAGCTGAAATGGGATTTTAAGGATTTTAAGGTATTTAAAATTGGATAAAAATTGATAAGGATGGAAATTGATAAAATCCCATTTTCCTTTTATTTTTCCCATTTTCCTTTTTTTCTTTTTTTTTTTCCCTTTTGCTCTCCTTCAACCCGACCCCACCGCTTCACCCCACCCAACCCGACCTACCGCCGCCTAACTCGCCTAAGCACGAGCCCACCACCACAGAGCCCAGCCCCCCAGCCGCCCACCGAGTCGCCGCCGCCCCCCCCCCCTGCGCCGATCCGCCTCGCCCAGCCGCCCTCGAGCCGCCTCCCTAGTCGGTGTCGCTTAGCCACAAGATCAGGCTGAGCCGCCACACCGCGCCGCGCGCCGCCACTTCGTCGTCGTCGTCGTGGCAAGCCCGAAGCGCCTTTAGCTCGTCGCGTCGCGCGCCGACTACCGCGCGCCCCTCGTTGCTTGACGAGCCGGGCGCCGCGCGCTTTCCTCGTGCTGCCGCGCGAGCGCCGCCGCCAGCCTGTTGAGCTCACGCCACACGCTTGCTTGCCCGCCTCACCGCCCGCCGCAGCGCAGCCTCGCGCGCGCACCCACCCACCTGCCAGCTCTCGCGCCCGCCAAACCTAGCGCCCCACCACTGCTAAAGACTCACCGCCTCACAGTTGGTTGGCCCTAGCCTTGTGGCTTCTCTGATGGTATTTCCCGAGTCTTTTCTTCGTTGGGCCCTGATTTGTTGGCTGCTGTTTATGGATTTAATTTGGGTGCTTTATTTGAATGTTTAGGCTGTTCGGGTTTGATTAGAGGCTTGAGGATCGCTTGGTTGATTGTGATTATTTTTTTTTTTCTGTTTGTTCCAGGTAAGGATTTCTTACCGTGGTTGTGTGGACCTTGCAATATATCATGATTGTGCCTTGTATGTTTATTGATTGTTATGAGCATGATAGTGATAGGCCTCTTTGATTGATCTCTTGCTAGCATGTTTACCTGATTTTACATGTTAGTGCCATGCTAGGTTTGTTCTTCCAGCATGCTTATGATTCCTGCTTTACATTCGTAGTATCATGCTAGGTAAATGTGATTGATGTCGGTCATTGCTTGCTAGCCAGAATCATTTATTTGCTCAGACTTCTAAGATAGAGTTGTAGGGTTTGTCATCATCCAGAGGCTGAGCGGACATAACGTACTTTGTCCCCATAGGTCGGGAGTAAAGTGTGCGCAGCATAACGTATCTTGCTTCCCCCCCCGATCGCCAATGTGGATTTAGCTCTGATCGGGAGTAAAGTGTGCGTAGCATAACGTATCTTGCTTTCCCCCCCGACCCGCCGATGTGGATTTAGCTACCCACATCGGCATAAACCTAGTTTGTAGCCTGCTAGAGCGGAACCCTGCCAACGGTGTAAGCCTACCTTGGCCGGTTCTTAGCTTCAGTCGCTGGTTCAGCCGCATGATGAGCGCCGAGGGCCTTGCGCCATCGTGATCGCGACACCGCCTCCGAGTCATAGGCATGCGTATTTGGCCCGCGTGAGTTTGCCCTTAGGCCCCCGATTACGCCGCTTGCAAAGAGAGATGCGTGTGCGCGTGCACACGTTAGTTGCCGGCTCGAGAGCTCCCCGGGCTAATGTCGTGAGTACACCATTCCTTCCAGTTTAGAGCCAGACTTCAGGTACTCTCCCGTAAGTCCAGATTAGTAGCAAGGGCAAGGAGGCCCTTGAGGACATCCTTGGGATCGCTTTTTGAGTCAACAATCCCCGAGTGAAAGATACCTCGGTGATGTCCCGTGATTGGTCGTGATAACCAATCATTAGGCCTAAGTAGGAGACTTCCGATGGCTCCAGATCTTGCATTATGAGCTCGTTGAGCTATGATCTGTGTTGATAGTTGTTTGCTTGCATGTTGAGGTGCTAGATGACTGATGTATCGTATTGTACCCAGGTTGGGGATTCTTACTGAGTATGTTTATACTCACCCTTATTTTATCTTTCAGGTAACTTGGGACAACACTAGGATGGCTAGCGAGGGAGCCGATTGATCATGGGGAGCCGCCAGACTCATCATTTATTATTAGATTGTTTATTCAAAGATGTAGATGGACAGGAGTCCTAGGGGAACATTGTTTAAAACGTTGTTTAAATTGTATTGTATATTTTTATAAATACTGGCCAGGTTGTTTTACTTCGTTGGATTGTTTAAATGTAAATTGATGGTTATGTTTTAAGGGTTTCCCCTTCTCATATGTTTTGAAAGGTTTTTAAATATGAGCACTAAACCGCTTGTTATCATATTTAACTTGCATGCTGAGTGAGAACCCAGGTTTAGGACCATGTTTTGGGTCGGGTTCACACAGCTTGGTATCGAGCACGAGTCATAGATTCTGTAGACTAACCTGCTTTGTAGGTTGTTGTTCCCATGATCATCAGCACTCCACGGCCGCCAGGTTTGTCTGAGTTCATTAAGTTAAGGGTTAAGAATTTACAATACTTTTCATCTAGCTTTTATGCCTTGTGTAGAGATGTGGAGCGGAGACGAGCAGGTTCTGACTCGTGGTTGGTTTGGGCTTTGAGCGCCATCATGCCAACTTTCCGCAGTGCGAGCAGTTTGATAGCACCTTGTTGAGGTATCCAGGTAGATTCGGATGCCCCTGGGACATCGCCCGCAGGGAGGCGTAGATTAGACTCGTGAGGCCATTTGTGGCTCAGTTGTTTCTTTTCCCCTAGTGAGAGGGTGGAGGTGCTTTGTGCAGATCGCCAGTATGTTGATCGCACTCAGAGGAGCAGGACGCTTGGCATGTTCGACCGAGGAGTTGGACTGATCGTATTGATTTTGAGGCCGCGTCCAAGGTTGTTAGGCCCGCAGGCCAGAGTTGGCCCTGGCAGTTGAGTTGCCAAGTGGAGGGTTAGAGGCTAGCACGCCTCAGAGTGAAACTCCTTGAGTAGAGTGTGCTCCAGCCATGAGAGATTTGATGGCAGGTCTTTAGCTATCAGAGTGCGGAGACCCAGGCGCAGTTTGTAGCGCGTAGTGAGGAATCCCGGGCACAGATAGCCCAGCTGACAGAGTTTGTTTCAGCATTTCCCCCTAGTAACTCTTGTAGCCCCGGAGATTCCCGGGAGGGCATGATCAGCAGGTTTATGCAGATGAGTTTGTTGGCATTGATGGAGCCGCCCAGTTTGGCAAATGGATGCCTGTAGAGCTCGATGTTTTAGAAATTCCTACTGCTAGTAGTAAAGTAGTTGGCGAGGTTTGAGTTTAGCATCCGTGTGTTGGGATGCCCTGCTGTTCAGAGGCCGAGGTGTGTCGCTCCCGTGTCCGCTTTGGTACAAAGCAGCTTGGTGGTGGAAGTCCTTGTGAGAGGTGAACTAGCGATTCTCCACCACCGCCCGATTGATTGGCAAGTTACCGGTTAGTGGCTTGAGGCGATGTAGAGACATCTTTGCCCCTTGCAAGCCCGCCGCCGCTGCTTGGCACCTGGCTTCTCTTATTACCCTCGTAGCTGTGGTGTTGTGTGGAGTTTGCTTGCCGTGGTTTGATCCGCTTGTGGATTTCACCGCTAGTAGAGTGGAGCACTCTTTTATTTGGATGTTCCCAGTGTGGAACTAGTTGTTGCCACCCGAGGAGTTGGCCTGAGCTCCTGTTGAGCATCGAGTGGGATGCAAGAGTTGGCCTGAGATTTTGTTGAGCATCGAGTGAGATGCAGGAGTTGGCCCGAGCTTGTGTTGAGCATCGAGTGGGATGCAGGAGTAGGCCGTGGCATGTCTGTTGGTCGAGCTATCAGAGATTAGGCTGCTCGAGTGTTTGGACTCTTGTGTCGAGTGCCATTGCCCCGTCACTTGGAGTGTGACCTTCCCTTTCCTCAGAGAGGCATAAAGCTCGTTTAGGGTTGATTTGTGTTGTAAAGGATGTAGTGCCTGTTGGCACCAAGCTTTGAGAGGAGGCATTGATTCAGGCCGGTTGGCACTTTTGTGCAAGTGGTTCCATGGCCGCTTGGAGTTTAGCAACCCTCTAGTCTTGTACCCGCTTCTCCGAGGTTGCACTGCTTTGGGTTGCATAAGAGATCTAGCTCGGTGGTAGTCAGAGGACTACAAGTTTGAGATCTTTCGAGGGAAAGTAGGAGCTTTTCAGGGTCTCCGAGAGTTGGGTATCAAAAGATGTTGTTGGCTGTTAAGAGCTAGCGCGTTCGAGTCTGGCGCCTGTGTTGTGAGCTTGTGAGCCAGATTGTTGGTAGCATGATTCGGCTACCCTTGAGTTACCCTAGTATGGGTAGTGTTGGCATCGAGGATGCGAGGCTGATCCAGTGTTGGAGCCATGAGTTGGATGGCTGATCGGAGCACGTTTAGTGGGCACATTGGTTTGAGTTATGTTAGCTTGGTTGGATATGCTCTTGTTGAGTGAGTGGCCAATGTGGCTTTCCGTGGTGAGTCGACCCCGAGTGGGTTTGGACTCTTGTTGCTCCCTTGTTAGTAGTGGCTCTGTTGGAGGCAAAAGTTGCTCTGTGTGAGAGCCCTTGTTGGCATTGGATCTTAAGGAATCTGGTTGGAGCTGTACACCCCGGTGTACTTTTGTGTAGCTTGTTCCGTGGTTCATGTTTGGGAAACCACGAGAGGTTCGTGTTGAGGAGCCAGTGCTCAGTCTTTGGGTTGTCAAGGTTTAGTTCTTGGCAAGTGCCCTAGCTTTGGTTGTAAGGATGCCGTGCTCGTAGCCGGGTTGTTGGTTAAGCAAGTTTTGCTAGTTGGTCCTTGCCCTGGTCAGAGTTCAGTTGGAATTGAGCAAGAGCCGTGGTAGCAAAGCCGCGTTGTTTCTGATCGTCATGGCTAAGAGAGTTGTTCGGATCCTTACCTTGGGCAGAAAGTATGTTGTGGTTGTTGCTTTGAGTAGGAGGTTGACGCATTCTGTAGCGTTTCCGGTCCTCTTGGTTTCCAAGCAGTTGGTGTTGGCCAGCGTAGTTGAGATGCTGGAGAGGGTTGTGCCCGTGTAGCCGGTTGTCTGTTAGATCGCTTGACGACCGTGGTGAGTCGAGGTTGATCCGAGGATCCCTATCTTGTGGAGAGCCTCCGTAGCTCACTCGCACCAGCAAAGGTTCCTTGGGTAAGTTGCTGGCAGATTTGGTAGACTAGCAGGCTAGTGTTTGTTTGGAGTAGAGTCCGGATTGGTTCCGGTGTGGTGGCTAGTTGGTGCTTGGTGTTGACCAAGATTTGGTTCTCTTGTTGTTCAAGAGCTAGCTCGGTTCAAGCAAGAGGGCGTTGCCCTGAGGATTTGTTCCTAGTCAGGAAGTGTTGGGAGTTGACCTCTCCCTCGGTGGTTGAGTTGCACCATGGATGCCAGCCTCGAGTATTATCTTTGGAGGTAGCCTTGTCAGTTCGTATTCCTTGCGATGTTTCGAGTGTGGAGTTTCTAGTCGCAAGATGAGTTAGGCCTTGGCTAGCCAGTTGGACTTAAGTGTTGAGTGGTAGCTTGGAGGCGAGTTTTGCTCGTTATGAGCTTGGTTTGAGTTTCTGCTGAGCAAGCCTTTCTCAGGCTTTGTTCCTGTTGTTGTTGTTGTGCTTTCGCAGTTGGCATTTAGCAGAGCCTCATTTGAGAGAGTTTGGCACAGAGGTGCCGTGGCTTTGGTTGGTAAAGCCCTTGAGTTGTTCTCCTCAAGCTGTTGAGTTTCAGGTAGCCCCATGATGGTTTGGTCTTTGCTACCCGAGATTTTCCATGAGAGGAATGTTGGTTGTTTCCTTGCCTGGCAATGTTCTCTTTGGCCAGTTGCTAGTAGGTTTGCATGGAAAAGTTTGCTTTCGGCCGTTGAGAGGCTCTAGTTTGTTGGCTTGGCCGAGTGGAGCCTGTGCCTGGTTTTTGGCCATTTAGGGTTGGCCGTGAGCTGGAAGTTTCACTTGTGCTAGTTGGAAAAGTTTGCGTTTTGGATCAATCGCCAGTTGGTGGTTCGATTGTATTTCGTTAAGGCTTTAGGCAAGCTTGTTGTTCGCTAGCCTCATGTGAAGTAAGAGTAGGCCGTTTGGTTTCTGGAACCTGAGAGGTTCAGTTGTTTGGCCAGCATGGTGTAGAGTTGAGGTTGTTTGTTAACAGTTGTGAGCATTCAGAGAAGTTACGCCAGTGCGTGGCGTTGAGTTTTGGAGCTTGTGCCCAGTCTGCGAGTTTGCTGAGAGTAACACCGTAGAGAGGTGTTCCGTGTTGGATTAGCAGGGTTTTGATTGAGCCTCTGGTTTGTAGGGCCTTCTGAGATCCTTGAGCGGATCGGAGCAGTTGCCTTCCGGATTGCTTTGCCCCGTCTTTGGCCGTAGTGAATTTTCGTGTTCCTCGTTTCGGTGTTGAGATAGTCTGTGGCAGACTGGATAGCATTGTGGCTTTGAGCCTTTGGGAACCCAAGAGGGTTTGGTTCTTGAAGAAGGGCTAGTGTTGTCTTAGCCGAGAAGTTCAGTTGGCTAGGAATCAGTGGAGATTTCCTAGAGCTGTTTCGTCTTAGGACTTTCAAGGACGAAAGTCTTAAAAGGAGGGAGTATTGTAACGGCCCAGTTTTCTATCCCGGTTCTCGAGGAGCTTCCTGCCTGCATTTAGTGGTTCGGTTGGGCCGTTAGAGTCGCTTTGACCCTTAGGGTATTTTGGTCTTTTGCTCCCTGCACGATTTGTGGATTTTCGTGGCTTCGAGGAAGCTCCCGCTTTGTTGTCGAGGCTTGTTTGTTGGTGGTCATGAGTCCCGAGATGTTTGGGCTTTTCGCTTGGAGGTTTGGTTGTGATTTGGGTTTTGGGCAAAGTTGTGGTTGTTTGGGTGTTTCCTTTGGGATTCGAGCCCTGCCCTTAGTGTTGATTGGGAGGTTGATTTAAGTGAGTTTTATTCAAAGGAAAAGGTTGCTTCAAATGGTCTCTCAAGGAGGAAGTCTGGAAATGGGATTTTAAGGATTTTAAGGTATTTAAAATTGGATAAAAATTGATAAGGATGGAAATTGGATAAAATCCCATTTTCCTTTTATTTTTCCGATTTTCCCTTTTTCTCTTTTTTTTTCCCTTTCTCTCTCCTCCACTTTCCGACCCACCCGCTCCTAGGCCGCCTACCCGAGTCGCCGCGCCAGTGCCCCGCCGCCGCCTGATCCGCCTCGCCCAGCCGTCCCGAGCCACCGCCTGGTCCGTGTCGCCACCACGCAAGATCTTTGAAGTCGCGCCGCGCGCGCGCTGGCTGCGCCCAGCCCGTCGCGCGTGCCGCCGTGCGCACCGAGCGCCCTATAGCTTGCTTGTGGCGCCGCACGCCGCAGCACAAGGCCCTCTCTGTTGCTTGCCGAACTCGCGCGCTGCGCGCCCGCCCTATGTGTCGAGCGCGCGCGCGCGCTGCCGCCTAACCGAAGTCGAGCCCACTCCCGCGCGCTTGCCTCGCCCCAACTCGCTCGCTGCGCGCCTCCGCGCGCCTAACGCCCCTAGCGCCCTACAAGCAGCCTCCGCGCGCTCCTAACGCTCGCCCGCGCCACCCAATGCTGCGCCCCACCCCTCAGTCTTGGTTGGCCCGAGCCTTGTGGCTTCTGATGGTATTTCTTGAGTCTTTTCTTTGTTGGGCCTCGATTTGTTGGTCATTGCTTATGTATTTAATTTGGGTGCTTTATTTGAATGTTTAGGCTGTTCGGGTTCGATTAGAGGCTTGAGGATCGCTTGGTTGATTGTGATTATTATTATTATTTTTCTGTTTGTTCCAGGTAAGGATTTCTTACCTTGGTTGTGCGGACCCTGCGATATATCATGATTGTGCCTTGTATGTTTGCTGATTGTTATGAGCATGATAGTGATAAGCAACTTTGATTGATCTCTTGCTAGCATGTTTACCTGATTGTACATGTTAGTGCCATGCTAGGTTTGTTCTTCCAGCATGCTTATGATTCCTGCTTTACGTTCGTAGTATCATGCTAGGTAAATGTGATTGATGTCGGTCATTGCTTGCTAGCCAGAATCATTTATTTGCTCAGACTCTAAGATAGATTTGTAGGGTTTGTCATCATCCGCAGGCCGAGCGACATAACATACTTTGTCCCCACAGTCGGGAGTAAAGCGCGGCGCCGCATAACGATCTTGCTTCCCCGATCGCCGCCAATGTGGATTTAGCTCGCCTCGGGAGTAAAGTGTGTGCAAAGATAACGTATCTTGCTTTCCCCGACCGCCGATGTGGATTTAGCTACCCACATCGGCATAAGCCTAGTTTGTAGCTTGCTAGAGCGGAACCCTGCCAACGGTGTAAGCCTACCTTGGCCGGTTCTTAGCTTCAGGTCGGTGGTTCAGGCTGCACAGATGAGCGCCGAGGGCCTCGCGCTACTGTGATTAGTGACACTGCTTCCGAGTCATAGGCATGCGTACCTGGCCCGCGTAGTTTGCCCTTAGGCCCCCGCATTTATGCCAGTTGCAGCAGCATGCGGTGTGCGCGCACACGCGTTAGTTGCCGGTTCGGAGAGCTCCTTCGGGCTAATGTCGTGAGTACACCATTCCTTCCCGTTTAGAGCCAGACTTCGGGTACTCTCCTATAAGTCCAGATTAGTAGCAAGGGCAAGGAGGCCCTTGAGGACATCCTTGGGATCAGTTCTTGAGCTGAACAATCCCCCGAGTGAAAGATACCTCAGTGATGTCCCATGATTGGTCAAGATAACCAATCATTAGGCCAGAAGTAGGAGACTTCCGATGGCTCCAGATCTTGCATTATGAGCTCGTTGAGCTATGATCTGTGTTGATAGCTGTTTGCCTGCATGTTGAGGTGTTAGATGACTGATGTATCGTATTGTACCCCGGTTGGGGATTCTTACTGATTATGTTTATACTCACCCTTATTTTATCTTTCAGGTAACTTGGGACAACACCAGGATGGCAAGCGGAGGGAGCTGATTGATCATGGGGAGCCGCCGGCACTCTGTCATTTATTATTGCATTGTTTATTCAACATGTAGATGGACAGGAGTCCTAGGGGAACATTGTTTAAAACGTTGTTTAAATTGTATTGTATATTTTTATAAATACTGGCCAGGTTGTTTTACTACGTTGGATTGTTTAAATGTAAATTGATGGTTATGTTTTAAGGGTTTCCCCTTCTCATATGTTTTGAAAGGTTTTTAAATATGAGCACTAAACCGCTTGTTATCATATTTAACTTGCATGCTGAGTGAGAACCCAGGTTTAGGACCATGTTTTGGGTCGGGTTCGTCACAAGGGCATAGTGAGAAAGCCGCCTTATTGTCGGACTTGTGGCAAGAACCACTTTGGAATGTGTGAGACTGTAACAGCCCAGGTTTTCATCCCGGTCTTCCAGGTATGACCTAAGGGTATTTTGGTAATTTGGTCGGGCCGTTAGGGCCGTTTCTGTCTTTCTCAGCTGATATTATTCTCGGATGGTCAAATGTAGGGTTTGGATGTTTTATGGATGTGTTGGGCATGAGGAGATGCTTAAATAAATTAGAGGTTTTAAAGGGTGGTTGTTGGGTTTCGAACCCGGGTGGCCTGGGAGTCAAAGGTGTGGTCTTACCAGTTGGGCCACAAGTTGTTTTTGTTGCTCATTCCGCGTTATGTCTTGGTTTGCTTTGGTTTTTGGAATTTAGGTGAGTTTGATTAAAAGAGAAAAGAAATAGGTTTTCATCTTTTGTTTCTCCAAATTCCCTAGCCGCCCAACCCCATTCTCCCTAGCTCTCCTTTCCGTGCTCTTCTCCCAAGCTCCGTCGTCTCGTTCATCCCGGGTAAGTGTCTCGATCTCTCTTTCTCTTATCTTTGTTGGTGTGGTTCTTGCTGGCCGAGAGAGGAAGAGGCTGAATTTTTGGTGTTCTGCGCACTGCCGAGCAGCATCACAGAAATTTCATCACCTCAAAGAAGAGCTGCGCCGCACGCCCATCGCACCAAAGAAATTTCATCGCCCAACATGTTGCTCGCAGCCCCTAGCGTAGCGCTGCCTCGCCAGATCTCTCCATTGCCAAAGACTGAGTCACAAGAAATTGCCGTTTGCCCGTAGGCCCAGCCATCACGCCAAGACCGCCTCGCCCACAAGATGCACCCGCTCACGCCAGCCTCCCCCCAGCAGCGAGCACGCCATTGCCTCGCGCCTGCTCATGCGGCGGCTCTGCGCCTAGCGCCGATCGCTGCCAAGACGCAGCCCCAACGCCCGCGCTACTCGCTTCGCCCGAGAGCGCTGCGCGCAGTCAAGGCTCACCGAGCTCTAGCATGATGAGCCTGCTCGCGCGCGCAGCCTCGCAGAGCCCTGTGGCTGGCAAGAGTCCATCCACGCGCAGCACTCTGCCCGCACCAGCAGCAGCCTTAGCGCCGCGGCAGCGGCCGTCTCTGCCCCACGTGCCAGCCCGTGCCGTTTGAGTTTCTCCTGAGCCGAGCCCTGTTTGTATGATTATTTTAGACCTATGGGTTGTGATTTTTGTTATATGTTTGTTAGGTTCCTGATAGCTAGCTCGGGGTCGATCACAGCATAGGATCATTGTGTGTTGTTGCCTTCCGACCAAGGTAAGGATTTCTTACCGAGTTGTGTGGGCCCCGCTATATATTCTGTGATTGTTGTTGATATGTATGTTTATGTTTATCAGCATGTTAGTGGATAGGTGCTCTGTTCTGAATTCTGACTGGCATGATTTCCGTATTGTTTCTCATGTTAGTTCCATTCGAGGTTGTCCTGTTCTAGCATGCTCGTTATCTGTTCTTGCTTCGTAGTACCATGCTAGGTTCGTTGTTTCTGCTGAGCACATATTGGATTGTTTGCTGTTATCTGTTTATAGTTTAGAATTCTGGTAGGTAGCATCATCCAGCGAGGATGCATAACGTAACTTGCATCCGCGGCGAGTGGACGCACGAGGCACTACTCCGCCCCTCGATCCGTCGTTAGGGTTTAGCTAACCCTAACCGTAGCCCAAAGCAATCTTGGGTGAGGGTGGGAGACTGTTAAATGCCCCAACGGTCTGGGGAATGACGAGGCATTGCCTTGTCCCCAGTAGTCGACACGTCCTCAGTGTGTCGACAGTAGCCCTTGATTGCCACCTGATAGGGCAAGGACCGGTGCCTGGTGTAAGTCTACCACTGGGCCGGTTTCTTAGCCTCAAAGTGTGTGGTACAGCCGACATAGTTTTCGTGTCCTGGTCTCACACCACTATGTTCAAGTGACACCGATCCGTAGATTTGTTAGGCATGCGTCGACTGTGGCAGCTTTTGCCTAGACCCAAAGACTTCTCCGTTTGCAAAAAGATGCGGTGCGCACACACGCCATTACAAATACACGATCGAGAGCTCCTAGGGATCTTGAGTTCAATGCACCTTTCAGATCGATAGTAGGAAGGCCGAGGCCGAGACTAGTTTCTCGTATAGTATCGTATCACGTTGTAGTATTCTAGAGTAAGACTGTATGATGGCATCCGAGGTTTATGTATGGAGTAAAGTGATGTGCTCTCTTCTGTGTTTATATTCATAGCTTGCATACATTCTGCTAGATGACCAGTTATATCGTATTGTACCCCGGTTGGGGATTCTTACTGAGTAATTCGTTACTCACCCTTATTATGTGGTTTTCCACAGGTAACCATGGAGCTAGACAGGATGGTTGAAGGAGTAGTCACGATCATGGAAACCAGCTGTTTTAAACTCTGAGTCTTATGTTTTTGTTTTTATGTTTTTATTGTCCTCTGAATGCATGTAGTTGGGCACGGAGCCCTTAGGTTGTTTTCTGGTTGCTTTCTGGATTCTGACACTGATGTAAACTATTTTGGATTTTGAATGTTTGAATTAAATCTCTGATCAGAGTACGTTTTAAATGGTATTTAGCTTGGAACAGGTACTTGGAAACAGGGACAGGTTCCATGACATTTTGTGTGTTTTTGAATGGATGTTTACCGCTTGTAGTTTTATTCAGAATCTGGAAAGTGATCTTGCATAATATTTTCTAAGTTTTTAAGCATGCATTGAGGTAAAGGCCTAGTTTAGGACCCTATTCGGGTCGGGTCTTTACAGAGGCTTCACCTAGAGCTTGCTTCAGATGTGGTAAGGAGGGGCATATGCCCAGAACGTGCCCTTATGTAACGGCCCAGTTTTCTATTTCGGTTACCCAGGTGATTTCGGGTCATTATTCGGATGTTCGGATGGGCCGTTAGAGCTATTTTAACCCTTAGGGGTATTTTAGTCTTTTTGCCCCCGGTCAGGGTTTTGAGGATTTTCAAGATTTCAGGCCATTCCCGCTTTTGTCGGCTTAATGGTTGTTGGTTGCAAGACCCGAGAGGTTTGGGCAAGTTGTTTGGAAGTTTGGAGGTGTTTTAGAAAATGGCAAAATTAATTGTAATTTTGGTGCTTCCATTGGGTTTTGAGCCCTTGCCCTAAATGGTCTTGGGAAGTTCGTAGGAAAAGAGATTTTTATTTTTAAAATAAGTTTGCTTCTACTGGTTTGGAAAGAGGAAGCTTTGGGAAGGGATTTTAGACCTATTTAATTAGGGAAAAGGAAAGAAAATCAAGAAAATCCCTTCTCCCTTTGTTTTGCAATCTCTCTCTCTCTCTCTCTCTCTCTCTCTCTCTCTCCTAGCCGACCTCACCAAGAAACCCTAGCCGCCTAGCCGCCGCACTCCACGCCACCCCGCCACCCAGTGCCCAGACGCGCTCCGCACCAGCGTCGCCTGTGACACGCTACCGCACCGACCAGACGGGTCGCCCAGACGCTGCCGCGCCGTCCCCGCACCAAAGCCGCTTCACCGCACCGCAAGACGCGCGCTGCCGCCTCGCGCCACGCGCGCTTCCCAAAGACTGGTCCGCGTCTGCGTGCATGCTCGTCACACTCGTCCGCTGCTCGCGCCGCAAACACAAGGCCACTGTCGCCTCAGCGCTCGCTGCATACAGCCTTCAAACACATCTGTCTGTCCCTCTCGCGCGCCAAGGCACAAGCTTTCGAAAGCAGCGCCAGCGCACATTTCCTTCAGCCAGCACTCAAAGAAGGCCTAAAATCGCTTCTCATCATCGCGAGACCCCGTGCCTTCTCGGTTGGTAATTCCCGAACCTATCCCTTTTAGATTTTTAAGTCACTGGCTCAGATATTTATTTAGGATGCTTTTAAAATGCTTAGGTTGCTCGGTTTCGCTTTAAAGCTCGAGGGTCATTATTTGATTGTGAAGGTTATTTCGCTGCTTCCGTAAGGATTCCTTACCGTGGTTGTGTGGACCCTCGCGATGCTTTCTTGAATGTGCCTTATATGCATGTTTACTTTTATGGACATGATTAGTGGATAGGACAAATTGTGATTGCATTCCCGCTAGCATGTTTGCTTGTTTGTACATGTTAGTGCCATGCTAGGATTGTTCTTCCAAAGATGCTTGAGATTCCCGCTAAGTTCGTAGTATCATGCTAGGTTATGTATGATTGATGATGGTTATGTATGTTTAGCCAGAATCGCTTACTTTATACTCTAGCTAGTGTGTTAGGGCCGCCATCATCTAGAGGTCGAGAGCGGACATAACGCACCTTGTCCCCACCGGCCGGGAGTAGAGCGAAGCATAACGTACATTGCTTCCCCGGCAATGATGATGTGGATTTAGCTACCACATCGGCATAAGCCTAGTTTGTAGCTCGCTAGAGCGGAACCCCGCCAACGGTGCAAGCTGCCTTTGGCCGGTTCTTAGCTTCGTGTCGGTGGTACAGTCGCACGCAAGAGTGCCGAGGGCCTCGCACTATCGTGTTCGGTGACACCGCTTCCGAGTCTTAGGCATGCGCACCGCCCGCGTAGTTTTGTACTTAGGCCCCCACATTTACGCCGGTTGCAGAATGCGGTGTGCGCGCACACGCGTTAGTCGCCGGCTCGAGAGCTCCCTGGGCAATGTTCGTGAGTACACCACCGCTTCCTTCCTGCTTAGAGCCGGACTTCGGTACTCTCCCGATAGTCCAGATTTATAGCGAGGGTAAGAGGCCCTTGAGGACACCCATTGGGATTGGCTTTTGAGTCGATCATATGGTCGAGGGAGAAAGACCTCGAGGGTGTCGAACATCTTTGGGATCGGTTTTGAGCTGATCAATTGGCCGAGGGAGAAAGACCCTCGAGATGTCCTCGGGATTGGTTATGAGAGCCAATCATTAGGCCTAAGTAGGAGACTTCCGAGGATTCCAGATTCTCGCTTTGTAAGCTCGTTGAGCTATGATCCGTGTTGGTAATCGCTTGCATGTATACTAGGGTGCTAGATGATTGAAGTATCGTGATTGTACCCCGGTTGGGATTCTTACCGAGTATGTTTATACTCACCCTTATTTCTATGGTTTTCCACTGTAACTTGGGACAAAGACCGGACGGCTAGCGGAGGGAGCCGATTGATCATGGGAGCCGCGGCACTCTGTCTTTATTGTTTGCATATTTGTTCAAAGATGTAGATGGACAGAGTCCTAGGGGAACATTATTAAAAGTGGTTTGAACTGCTTTGAATGTTTTATATATAAATCGCCAGCTTGTTTTACTTCGTTGGTTTTTCTTAAACAAAATCATGATTATGTTTTAAGCATTCCCGCTTCTAAATGTTTTGAAAGTTTTAAATATGAGCACTAAACCGCTTGATGAAGTATTTTAACTTGCATGCCGAGTGAGAACCTAGGTTTAGGACCGTATTTTGGGTCGGGTTCTTACAGCTTGGTATCGAGAGCACGAGTCATAGATTCTCAGAGACTAACTCGCTTTGCGTGTTGTTGCCCCCATGATCATCGCATCTCCGCGGCCGTCGTTTGTCCGAGTTCATTAAGCTAAGGGTTTTATTTTACAATACCGCATCTAGTATACATGTGTTACCCTTGTTTGGCAAAGAGAGCCCAGCGTGGGCTAGGTTTTATGCTTTGTGCAGATCGCCAGCAGGTGTCGATCGCACCCGCAGGGAGGTAGAGCTTAGACTCCGTGAGGCCATTTGTGGCCCGGGGCTTGTGGTTCTCCCCAGTGAGAGGGTGGAGGTGCTCGTGTAGATCGCTAGTGCGTGGATCGCACTCGAGGAGCAAGACGCTTGGCATGTCCGACCGAGGAGTTGGACCGCTTGTATGGATGTTAAGGCCGCGTCCCTGGTTGTTTTTAGCCCGCTGGCGAGTTGGCCCCGGCAGCTGAGTTGCCTAGAGGAGGGGGTAGAGGCTAGCACGCCTCGCAGTGAGACTCCTTGAGCAGAGTGTGCTCCACCATGAGGAGTTGATGGCGTGTCTTTTAGCTAACAGAGAGCGGAGACCCAGCGCAGCTTTGTAGCGCCGTAGTGAGGAGTCTTGGGCATAGATAGCCCACCGGTAGAGTTTATTTAGGAGACACCCCTCCTTGTAGTTCCAGTGAGCCCCTGAGGTTCCCTGGAGGGCTTGATCAAGAGGGTTTATGCCGATAAGATAGTTGGCGTTGATCGAGCCGCCGAGTTTGGCAAGTGGAAGCCTCAGAGAGCTGGATGTTTTGAGACCCATCGCTAGCAAAGAAGGTGGTTGGCCAGATCGAGTTTATCATCCAAGTGTTGTGATGACTCGTGTTCAAAGGCCGATGACTAGATGTTTAGAGGTCAAGGCGCGCCGCTCGGTGTTGTTTGATGCAAAGAAGCAGGGTGGTGGAAGTCCCCGTCGTGAGAGGCGGACCAAAGAGAGTCTCCATCACCACCCCTACCGAATTGGCCACCGCCAAGTTAGTAGCTTTTGAGGAAGATGTAGAGACATCTTGTCCTCCCCGCAAGTCCGCAATCGCTTTGCAGCCAGCTTTTTTAGTACCCTCGTGAGCGCAGGGTAGTGTGGGAGTTTGCTTGTCGTGACCTAATCCGTCCGTGGTTTCCACCGGCTATTAGTGAGAAGCACCTTCTCATTAGCATGTTCCGTGTGGAGCTAGGTGCCGCCACCCGAGGGTTGGCCTGAGTATTCGTTGAGCATCGAGTGGGATGCAGGGGGCCCCGCTTGTCTCGTTAGACGTGAGGTCGAGAGAGTAGTCTACTCGATTCTTGAGACTCTTGTGTTGAGTGCCATTGCCCCGCCACCGGAGTGTGACCTTCCCTACCCTCGTGAGTGGCTTAAAGCCCGTAAAGGGATGTTTGTGTTGTAAAGGAAGTAGTGCTGTTGGCACCAAGCTTTGAGAGGAGGCCTAGATTCGTGCCGCTTGGCACTTTCTGTGCAGGTGGTTCCAGGACCCGCCTGAGTTTAGCATCCCCACTAGTCCTGCACTCCATTCATGAGATTTCACCTATTTGGGTTGCATAAGAGATCTAGCTCGGTGGTAGCTAGAGAACTACAAGTTTGAGGTCGTTCGAGGATAAGTAGGAGCTTTCCATGGTCACCGAGAGTTGGGTACAAAGGATGCCGTAGGTTGGTGAGGGCTAGCGCGCCTCGAGTTCTCGCGCTTGTGTGTGAGCTTGTGAGCCACCTTGTTGGTAGTGTGTTTCGACTACCCTTGGAGTTACCCTAATATGAGTAGGGTTGGCATCGATGATGCGTGGTTGATCCAAAGTTAGAGCCATGAGTTGGATGGTTGAGTGGAGCATTTAGTGGGCACATTGGTATGAGGTATGTCGATTGGTGTAGTTAAGCTCTAGTAAGAGTGAGTCGACCAATGTGGCATTCCGTGGTGAGTTGACCCCGAGTGGATTGAACTCTTGTTGCTCCTTTGCTAGAAGTGGCTCTATTGGGAGGCAAATGTTGCCTTGTGTGAGAATTCTTGTTGGTTTGGATCTTAAGGAACCAAGTTGGAGCCGTACACGCCAATGTACTTTTGTGTAGCCTGTTCCGTGGTGTATTTTTCAAGAACCACGAGGGGTTTCGGGTTGTGAAACCAAAGGCTCGGCTCGAGGAGTTAGGACTTTAGTTCTTGGCAAGTGCCCTAACTTGGGTTGAGAGGCTACCGTGCCGGTAGCTGGGTTGTTGCGTAGGAAAGCTATGCTAGTTGGCCCTTGGCCTGGGTAGAGGCATTTCTTGTTGGTCGACGGTTGGTGTTCGCTTGAAACCAACAAGGGCGATGGTAGCATAATCGCGTAGTTTCTGGCCGCCATGGCTAAGAGAGTTGTTCGGATCCTTACCATGGATAGAAGCTACATTGTGGCTGATGCTTTGAGCAAGAGGAAGTTTGGGTCTTCCAGCTTGTTCCCGCCAGTGGATAGCGCACTTGCCGACTGTGGCGATCTAGGGGTCGGGATCAGCGCCGATCGCAGTTAGAGCTCGTGATCGCCGCCAGCAGGCGGGGCAGCAATGGCTCATTGCATCAAGTGTGGTAAGGCGCTTTTCCTACCTTCTCTTTTAAATGTTTCATACAGTGGGTTTTTCTTCCAACCTCTTTATTAACCATTTCAGCATCTTGCTTCCTTATTTCTGCAAAACTTCTTACGTGCTGACTCAAAACTTGTGATAACCTTCTTCCATCGGCTCTTTGATCTCGTTCTTCTCCCACAGGTGAAGTCTTCCTTTTTTTTCTTCAAAGTAATAAGTTCCAGTAGCTGATTTCTTGGAATCTGAATTGGAGATGAGTGATGTGGCTAATTTTCCAATTGTTGAGGTGTCCAAACGAGAGTAATTTACTGTTAACCTTGTTTCTCTCCTATATTTAATTGCTGTCCTAAAATATGGAATGGCCCACCCGTAAAAATCCCTCTACTCCCTCTCTTTATTGCCTACAACATGCCCCACCAATCTACTGTCATTGTAATGGTGTCCTTATCTCTATTAACATACTGGGGTCATTTTGGCCCATTTAGCCCATTTCCCAATAGCAAATATTTTATGTCACGTAACACTAGCTATTTCCATTTACCTGAACCTTTTCCACCATGGGTTTTTGTGTCGTTCGAGGCTCATCTGTCCAATACTTTGCTTATCCACCCAAACAATCATCACTGTACCAAGTCTCCCTCTCCACATAAGTGACCGCTGGTGTGTACTCCCCTCTTTCTCTAGTCTTGAATTTTTGTTCCTTATCTTCGAAAAACTTCCATCGTCCCAGTCATAAGTTCTGCACTACTTCTGTTTCCTCTTCCTTATTTTCTCAAAGGCTTTTGAAGGTTTATTAAGGAATGAGGGTTCACATATAAATCCACAAGCTCACATAGCTCATTTGTAATACAAATATTAACAATAGGCTGAAGAACATGCTTGAACTTGATCTCTAAAACATCTTTAATGTAGGGAGTAGCTACGATAGAGTAAAGCTCATGGTGGCTAGGGTTAGTTTCTTCCCTTGGATTATATCCTTCTGGTTGGGTTTGTTCCCTCTCGAGTTTAAAATAGTACAGGATTTGACCCTATTTTTTTTTCAAACGAGTGGGCCTTGACCCAACAACTAAAAAACAGCCCATGAACCATTCCTCTTCCAACTTCATGAATAACCAATTGTTTTGGCTTAGATAATTCTTTAAACTAGGCTTTGAAACCTAGCCTATCATGGCCCTCCCCAATGAATAATAACCATTTCATGAACTCAACATTAGCTCCAGCTTCTGCCTCTCGTTCTTTCCCCTTGTGAAACCTAGCCTATCATGGGCCTCCCCAATGAATTTTAAACACAACCCACTCGGCCCAACTAATAGCACATGAGTGGAATTAGGGTTTCTCTTCCCTTGTTTTCTTCCACCTTGGTTTTGCCAACCGCCATCCATCCACACATTGCATTTCTTCTCCGCCCACCTACAATATTACTTTTCGAGCGACCACTGCCATTTCCGATTTTTCTGTGTCGGCCGCCCATGACCTCGATGCACCCTCACTACATCCTTCTCTAGATGCTCCCTTTCTCTCTTCGTCTTCTTTCCATTTTGGTGCCAATAAACTTGTTTGTCGATTGTTTTTCTCCTTGTATGGAACATCCATTGTTTTTGTTGATGTTGATGTTCTCTTTCCCTCCCATTCGACCACTCCTTCGGTTGACGCTTTCTTATCTTTTCATAGACCTTCGAAGCTTCCCTACACACATATATTTCTGTAATTTTCAAAACAATTTTCGTTCTTGTTTTTTTATCTTACCTTGGCGCTACAACGATGTTTTGATGTTACTTTTTGGCTTTGCTTAAGCTTTGTAACCTTTTTTACTGATTTGCTCCTCATTGCGGGTTTTGTAGCTGCTATCTTCTTCTTCTCTTTCCGTGTTTAGGTCCATCTTCCGCTCTTGCTGTTTACTAACCTCTAGTCGTTTTTCCATTTTCTCCACACCTTTCTGTATTTCTTTTAAAGCCTCAAACATTTCTTCCCATCATTGCTTTTCTTTGTTCACATCTGCTTGAATCTTTACCAGGGCTTCCTTGTACTCATTGTCATTCATTGCTCCAGGATGAACTTGCTCTGATACCACTTGATAAGACCCCAATGATCTTATCACTCACACAAAACTAACACCGACATTAATGAACACGATCAAACTATATTGATATAATAGGGTTACAATACCTTAGCCATTCGAGAGGACTAGACTCTCCTAGCTTGTTTAACAAGTCAACAATATCAAAATACATACCTTTCTAAGAACTCCCCTCCCGTATTTAAGTACAACCATAATAGCTAATTACAACTATACCCTTACTAATATAGTATTAATATCCTAAAATCCATTGGGGCCTATCAATTTCTTCCCCCAGAATTGAGGGCTATGATACCAATTTGTAAGGATTCTAACCTTACAAGAATAGAATCAAAATGATATTGATAAAACAGATGGAAATCCCTCCCGCTTGAGTATGCTAACCCAAGCAAAGACTCTCCAAATACATCAATCTTTTTCTCCCCACTCCTCTACTCCTATTTATACCCCTTCATCAACTAACTCTCTGTTATATTACCCTTCTACCATTACAATACCCTTATTACTAATATATTCTTAGGTTAGGTATCTTACAAAAACCCAACCTTTTTTTCTTATACCAAAATGACACATGAATAATAGGGTTTTTGCTATATTGTTTGCATGGGAAAATATTTCATTCCCATACTATGATAGATTGGATATTATTGTAACCTAATAGTAAAGGTAGTATGGTTTGTTTTATAGTTTCTAAACTTTATTGAACATCAACGTGTTTTTTGGGATCCTCTAGGTGTGCCATAAAATTCAACCACTCTAATATATTTTCAAATATGTTGAACTACTGGGTGCCTTGGGTACAAATGCCCAAGAGGCGATGTACAATCGTGTTAGAGTTAACAGATCGTGTTATAGTTAACAGGTGCATGGTACTGTTGGTTAAAGGATAAAACAATAAGTTCCATAGGAAAATAGTTGATGATGTTGAGTAAAGCATGAGGTGATGTTAGAACCTTTGGGTAGGTTATGTGTTTGTTGTTTACTTTTCCTTGCGTGTATTTGTGACTTTATGATAAATGTGTTGATTTGGAATGAAAAGCATGTTTTGTGGCTTGCCAGGTGTGAAATTCTTACTTAGGTGACGAGGGTTTGAATTGTGTGTTGTTGACTAGGAGGCATGATGGACTGACATTTTTTTCATCTAGTAGATAGGTTACATATTGGTTATGATTCTTTATATGTTTAAGTTTCATACTATATTATTTCATTATGTTTCCCAAATTTGTAGATAGGTTTTCAATAGGATTTAGAATAAATTTTATATTAGGGAATGAGGACTTCTTCTTTCTACCTTTCGCCTCCGACAAACATTGGATCACTTGAAAAGTGACTTCAGATTGTGGATGCAAACTCAATTTGGCTCAACTTTGTTTATACAAAGGTAGTATGGTTTGTTTTATAGTTTCCAACCTTTTTATTGAACATCAACGTGTGTTTTAGGATCCTTTGGGTGTGTCATAAAATTTCAGCACTCTAATATATTTTCAAATATGTTGAACTATCAGGTGCCTTGGGTACAAATTCCTTAGAGGCGATGTACACTCGTGTTATAGTTAATAGGTGCATGGGTACTGGTGGTTAATGGATAAAAGAATAAGTTCCATAGGAAAAGAGTTGACGATGTTAAGTAAAGCATAACGTGATGTTAGAACCCTTGGGTAGGTTATGTGTTTGTTGTTTACTTTTCCTTGCGTGTATAAGATGTAATATTACTTGTGATTATATGATCAATGTGTTGATTTCGCACGAAAAGCATGTTTTGTTGCTTGATGTTTGATGGATTTGAACTCGATGTTGTGGACTAGGAGGCGTGATGGACTGATATTTCTTTGATTTAGTAGATAGGTTGTACATTGTTTATGATTCTTTATATGTTTAGATTTCATCTTAATACTCTTTCATTATGTTTCTCAAATTTGTAGATAGGTTTTCGATTGGATTTAGAATAAATTTAATATTATGGACTCAGAGCGTCTTCTTTCTACCTTTAGCCATTGTTTTCAAAGAGCAAGGCGACACTCTCTTTGATCGCCTCAACGCGAGAGGGGACAAAAAGGAGAGGCCCAATGATTAAATATATAATTTAATATTATATATAAATGGTAAAGTAGTAAAAAATAAATATCCTACACACTTAACACTTAGGTAATCGAGAGCGTTACACCGTGGAACAATAACTGATCAACCGTGATTTGGCGTCGGTGGCTATCAAGGAAAGATTGCACTTGGCACATGAGAGAATGAAATGGTATGCAGATAAAAAACGATGGGAAGTCGTTCACCAGGAAGGCGATATGGTGTACCTAAAGATGCGTCCCTACATGCAACCAGTGTTTTCAAGGCGAACCCAGGCGCTCGCCTATGGCGAGGGGCGAGGCGACCTGGGGTACCTTCGCCTTACATAGACCTCAGGCAATCGACTTCAATGAAGCGCTCGCCTTGCCACACCTGGCAACCGCCTAGGCGCCTTTGTTAACGAAGGCGTGCATTATGAGTTTGAAGTTTTTTTTATTATTTGCTAAAGTAAACCACCATAGAAGATACACTGAAGAAATAAAAAGATGAAATGAAGTAGAGGAGATGGAAATAAGAAGATGGGAATAAGAAGATGGGAGGAAAATACGATTTGAGAAAAAGGCTTGAAAAGTCCCATTAATATATTCTTACTTTTTAATTTTTTTAGTCTCTGAAAAGTCTGTCTTAAGTCTTATCAATTTACTCACTTTCCCTGACATATCTTGTCAATTTAAACTAAAATTCAATTTTAAGCCACACAATTTTCTTGATTATTTTTTACTCTTTTTTTTTTTTTTTTATAACTGTACTATGAAAAGATCTTGGCATTTTTATTTAAAATGTCAATCTCTATTTTACTTTTTTATTCTTCTTTTAATTATCAATATATTGATAAGGTTGGGCCTAGGGCTCTATTTTGTTTTCATTTTTTTTTTCTATTATTATGTATGCCCACCTTGAGGACAAGGTGCTTTAAAGGGGTGGGTATTGATAAGGTTGGGCCTACGGCTCTATTTAGCCATTACTGGAGAATAAGTTAGAATTTTGTTATAAATAGAGTGGGTTAGGTTAGGGTTTAGGCATCCAATTATTAAGTGATTATTGAGTGATTTATTGTAGGGCTCAAGAGATTCTCTTGAGAGGGGAGGTTCCAAGACCTATAAAAAACTTGGCTTATCTTTATTCTCTTATCTTTTGATATAATCTAGATCCTGGATAATATCATATATATATGGATTGTTTAAAACTTTAAACAATTTATAATACAAGGGCATATTTTTTACAGATTTAATTATTGTTTATTATTTATTGACTTTTTGATAACCTATAAAGTATATATAAATTGTTTATAACTTAAATATTTTTCATATTTGATATTTAACATTGTTATTTGGATTTATTTTACTATTTAATATTAATAGGTAAGGATTTGATATTTTATGTAAATAAAAATATACTATATATCTGTATATATATGTATATATATATTATATTGGTATGTATTTATAAGTTGCGCCATATTTTATGTAAATAAAAATATACTATATATCTGTATATATGTATATATATGTATATGTATATGTATATATATGTATATATTATATTGGTATGAATTTATAAGCTACGCCTTGCTTCACTCGGGCCTCGCCTTTTTATCGCCTCTCGCCTTAAGGAGATCAAGGACAGTGTCGCCTTGCGTTGCGCCTTGCGCTTTGAAAACACTGCAGGCAACGATCTCTGGCCAAAAGACGTTGTAAGAAATTAGCACCTCGATTATTTAGACACTACAAAATCACGGCTTGTATTGGCAAGGTCGCGTATAAATTGGAGCTTTTCGTGGAGGCAACTATACATGACTTTTTCCATGTCTCGTGTAATCGAGAGCGTTAAACTGAAGAGTCATCTTATTATTCAATGAAAGACAATGCCTTTATATAAGAGTTACAACGGGCCTGACGGGCCTAGATCTAATAAAGCAATAAAGAATTCAAATATACATATACATTTAATCTCTAACACTCCCCCTCAAGCTGGAGCAAATATATCTATCATGCACAGCTTGTTGCAGAGGTAGTTTATCTGGACTCCATTCAATGCTTTGGTGAAGATATCATCCAACTGTTCTCCAGTTTTCACATAACCTATCGAAATCAAACCTTGTTGTATCTTCTCTAAAATAAAGTGACAATCTACTTCAATATGCTTAGTTCTCTCATGAAACACTGGATTAGAGGCAATATGGATTGCTGCTTGATTGTTACACCATAGCCTAATAGGTATTGTAACTTTCATTCCGATTTCTTTAAGTAGTTGAACTAGCCATACTATCTCACATGTCACCTGTGACATAGTTCTATACTCTGATTCAGCACTCGAACGGGACACCACTTTTTGTTTCATACTCTTCCACGATACCAGATTACCTCCTATAAACACATAATAACCTGAGGTTGACCTTCTGTCCTCTGTAGTGCCTGCCCAATCAACATCCGAGAAACACTCGATATTGGAGTGCCCATGGTTCTTGTATAAAACACCATTTCCAAGAGCAAACTTGAGGTAACTTAGAATTTGTTCCACGGATGTCCAATGATCGACTGTGGGTGATGACATAAATTGACTCACGATACTTACATAATAAGAAATATCTGGCCTCGTGACTGTCAGATAATTTAATTTCCCAACCATCTTCCTGTATCTTTCGAGATCAATGAATGCTACACCCTCCTTAACCAGTTGTTGGTTCGGTATCATTGGGGTACTGCACAGTTTCACACCTAACTTCCCAGTTTCGGTCAATAGATCAATAACTTTCTTTTGCTGTGACAAAAAGATTCCTTTCTTGCTCCTCATGACTTCAATACCCAAGAAATATTTTAGAGTCCCAAGATCTTTGGTACTAAACTGGCTATGAAGGAAGGCCTTTAGTGAGAGCATCCCCGAATCTTCACTTCCAGTAATCACAATATCATAAACATATACCACAAGCAACACAATCCCACGTTCAGATCGACAGAAGAATACAGAATGATCTGATGAACACTTTTGCATTCAAAACTTCTCAACAGCTTGACTAAACTTACAATACCATGCCCGTGGGCTCCGTTTCAAGCCATATAATGATTTACAGAGATGACCGACTTTGGCATTCTCCCTCTGAGCAACAAACTCGGGTGGTTACTCCATGTATACTTCCTCTAGGAGATCACCATGCAAAAAGGCATTCTTAACATCGAGTTGATACAACAGTCAATCATTCATTGTCACTAGAGAAATAAACAGGCAAATAGATGGCATCTTTGCAACTGGAGAGAACGTCTAACTATAATCAATCCCATATGTCTGATCATACCCCCTTAGCAATTAAGCGGCCTTTAAGCCGAGCAACTAATCCGTCAGAATTCATCTTGACTGCAAACACCCACTTACCCCCTTAGCAACTAAGCGGGCATTAACCCACTAGAATCTAAGAAATCCCAATCAACCAAATCAAAGGCTTTCTCAATATCAAGCTTAATGACAATCCCTTCGTTCTTTTTCCTTTGCCATTCATAAATAAGTTCATTTGCCATAAGGATAGTGTTAAGGATTTGTCGATTGGAAACAAAAGCAAATTGGTAGTTCGATACCGTGTGTGGAAGCACAACCTTCAGTCTTTCAGATAAAACACGAGCAATCACTTTATAAAGGCAAGTAGTGAGACTGATTGGTCGATAGTCGGCAACCGTCCTAGCAACAGTTCTCTTAGGGATAAGGAAAATAAAAGTTTCATTAAGACTAGCATTTATAATGCCATATTGAAAAAAAACGTTGAAGAAAACCTTGATATCATCCATGAATTGTTCCATGATTTTTTAAAAAATCAACAGTCAAACCATCCGGTCCAGGCGTCTTATTACTCCCCAAATCATTTATAGCCTTTCTAATCTCAAGTTCAGTAAAAGGCACTTCAAGATTATCTCTTTGCTCCTCAGATATGGGACTCCAGTTATCAATCTCAGGAAGAGGAGCTCTGCACTGTTTTTTAGTATGAGTTTTGTATAGAAATCAATAAATTCCATTTCAATATCCTTATCATTAACAAGTCTTTTACCATTTCGATCCATAAGGTCCACAATCGTGTTCCTTCTTCTGTTTGCAACAACACTTCTATGGAAGAAAGATGTGTTTTCATCACCTAAATTAAGCCATTGGGTCTTACATCGTCGTCTCTAGAGATCACATTCATAATTTCACTCTTAACCTCATGCCTTTTGTGTATCTCCAATGTGGTCAAGGGGGCTAACTCTTCTTTAACATCAAGAGTGTCTAGTTCCTCTTTTAAAGACAGGAAAATTGCCTTATGATGGCCGAAAGTTCTTTGATTCCATTCTTTGACAATGATTTTGAAAGCTTTAAGCTTTTGAATGAATCCATGCACGGGCCATCCAAAAATGTTATTTTCCTTCCACCATTTTTCCATTGTCGGAGCAAAGGATTGGTGATCTAACAATGAATTTATGAAACAGAAAGGTGTCATACCCCATTTTTCTTTTTCCAGAGTTAGGCATATGGGAAAGTGGTCAAAGTAACCCTCTCCAATCTGCGAACCTTCATACAATCAAATTTTTTGATAGAATCTTCGGTGATAAAAAATCTATCAATGAGGGTCATAATCGGATTCTCTCGCATATTGGTCCATGTATCTGTTTTGTAATGGGATCTGATAAGGACTAGATATATATTAAATATCAGTACTTCTCAATATATTCTTACCTCCCTATGATCTCTTATTTATAGTCTAATATTCTTATCCTACTCCTAGTAGGATTGATCATTTCTTATCCTACTCCTAATAGGATTGACCATTCCTTATCCTACTCCTAAATGTGCCTTATCATTACCCGGCCTCCCAAAACACACCTTGTTCTCAAGGTGTTTAATACATAAGAATAATAAAAATTAAAAGAAACAATAAAATATTGCGGGTGACTGGAGTCTGGAGGCGGCGGTGGCCAAATTAGAAGTTAAACAAATTTTATTCTCCAGTCAAGTAAATTTGTGGCGACTTTTCTCCTCCAATTTCTCTCGCATTTTCTTCTTTCTCCTCCATTTGATTCTTACGTGATAACCCCAAAACTTCAGTTTCTTCATTTTCTAGATGTGTTTCTTCTTCTTGGGCAAAAATTTACATCGTTGCGTCTTGCTTTTCTTTTCTGTCAACATCCTTAATTGCCAAATTTTCAACTTTGACCATGTTTCTTGTCTTGATCGAACCTCTACTTTTTCTAGTGATTTGTTATTTTCCCTTGTACTAAAATGTTTGAGTATGATTTTCTGTTCTTCTCGATCTTTCTTTTCCAGCATGATGTTTTCTTGGCTTGATTTTCTCACCTCATTCTCTTTCTTGGACTTTACCACTAATATTGTCTTGTTATCTTCATATTCAATCCCAACGATTTATTGCCTTAGCTCTTTTTTCTCTTCCTCTCTCTCGAAATCATCCTTCAACAAGGATTCTTCCTCCTTTATATTTTCTTTTTTGTTTTGTTGATCTACTTGATCTTTCTTACCCAAGCAAATGGATTCTTGATTTAATTTCTTCTCCTCCTCCACTGCTTCTTGTCTTTTGTTTTCCGCCAAATATTCCCCCCATTCCTTCCTCATTCTTGCCCACTTATCTTGACGAGCTTTGAATAAAGAATCTAATGAGTTTGCTACATCATTTGCCAACCCTACAACTTTTTCTCGTTTAACTTCGGCTAAGTGCTCTAATACCAAATTGATAAGTACCAAATATATATTATAATATAAAGATAATAAAGATACTAATTCTTTTTCTTGTGAGATTTGTCAAATTGCGAAACATACTCGTACCTCCTACCCATCTCCAAGTTTTATAAACCTTCTAGCCCGTTTTCTTTAATCCACATTGACGTTTGGGGCCCCTCAAAAATAAAAAATATATCTGGAGCACGCTGGTTTGTGTCCTTCATCGATGATCACAAACGTATTACGTGGATCTTTCTTATGCGAGAAAAGTCTGAAGTCTGTTCCCACTTCAAACATTTTCATACCATGATTAAAACGCAATACCACCGGCATTCGTGTCCTCAAAATAGGCAATGCGAAGGAAGTTTTTAGTTCCAGTCTGGGAAACTACTAGTCCACGAAGGGCATCCTCCATATCAGCTCTTGTGTCGACACTCCCCAACAAAATGGGGTTGCTGAAAGGAAAAATCGTCACCTTCTTGACATCACCCGCTGTCTTATGTTCTCTTCTCACGTCCCTAAATTCTATTGGGGTGACTCAATTCTCATAGCTACCTATCTTATCAATCGTATGCCTTCCCGCGTCCTTCGATTTTCCAGTTCACGACAAGTCTTTCTCCAGTCTTTCCCTCACCTTTGTCTTCCATCTCTTGACCTAACTCCTAAAGTCTTTGGCCGGAAGGTAGTCAATGGGCTGTGTTGATTGAGACTTCAATGCGGTTTCAGTCTTCTTTTCCATACAGTCGTTTAACCCTTTATAAAAATCATTCCATCCTCTGTTTTTCGGGGACCATTTGTACAATATGAGCAAAAAAAACCTCTTTTAGCAGATACTTTTACTTCACTTTATCACGAATGCTTCTCAACTCCTCTGCGATCTCCATGGCCGAAGTGAAACAACTTTGATACGAAATGCAAGATCTATATTGATATCAAATAACAAAGAAATTACAAGCTAACCCAAATTTTAATAGAAACTTGGAACCTCCCATTTTTTAAAGAATACTCTCTTGAGCCTACTAAGATTTTGATACGAACTACCAAACTATTTTATTAACTACGATAAATCTCTTGAGAGAATCTCTCAAAGAGCCAAAGTACATAGATGGACAACTGAATGAATATCCTAGTGACCTATCATATCCTATTTATAGTAATCATAGGATTTAACCTAATTTAGTAAATAGTCCTAATAAGGCCCAGAAGCCCAATGCAACTTAAATAACTAAAACAGAATTATATTTAAAAATAATAATAAAATAGATTTGTCACTTCTTGGTCCGCCTTGAATAAACTTTCAATGATCTCGGGATCGTATCAATACTCCCCCTCCAAAGAGCCACCTTGTCCTCAAGGTGAAAGTCCGGGAACTGTAACTCTAGGTCGGCAGCGGACTCCCAAGTAGCATCGTCAGGAGTGGACCCCTCCCATTGTACCAAAATTTGGCGCAACCCTCAATCCTGTGGGGACTCTCGTCTGCCCAAAACAGCCTTTGGACAAACCAGCACGCCTAAATCATCTCCAACCAAAGCCGGTGTAGGAAAGACTAGACCAGGGGAACCAACCGCCTTACGCAACACGGAAACATGAAAAACTGGGTGAATCCTCACAGTCTGTGGTAACTCCAATTGGTACGCGACAGGCCCCACCCGAGCTAACACTCGGTATGGCCCAATGAATCGTGGTGCTAACTTAGGGTGTTTAAATTTTGCCAAAGAGGATTGGCGGTAAAGTCGGAGCTTAACATACACCAAATCGTCCACATTAAACTGCACATCCCGACGTTTTTCATTAGCACGATCCGTCATCAATTGTTGAGCTCGCAACAAATTTGTCTTAAGCTTCTCCAACATTTTATCTCGTTCCATCATCAATGAATCCACAGTCGCAACCGGGCTAGCCCCATAATCGTAACCCAAAATTGTCGGTGGGGAACGCCCATAAACAATCTCAAAAGGTGTCATGCCCGTGGACGAATGATATGACGTATTAAAACTGAACTCAGCCCATGCAAGCCACCGGTACCATGCCTTTGGTTGCGTCAACACAAAGCATCTTAAGTACGATTCCAAACATCGGTTCACGACCTCGGTTTGGCCATCCATCTGATGGTAAGTGGTATTGCGACGTAGCTGCGTCTCAGAAGCCTTGACGATTTCCTCTCAGAGCAGACTAGTGAATATCTTGTCGCGGTTCGACACGATACTCTTAGGTACCCCGTGCAAACGGACCACCTCTCTGATAAAGACCTGAGACACTGTGAGAGAAGTGAATGGGTGTCGTAGGGGTATGAAATGAGCGTACTTAGAAAGCCGATCGACCACCACAAAAATAGTGTCATAACCCTCGGAACGAAGAAGTCCTTCCACAAAATCCATCGAGATGTCTTCCCAAATTCTTTCGGGAATCGGTAATGGTTGTAATAGGCCAGCTGGAGACAATGATAAATGTTTTGCTTGCACACAAATCGAACATTCGGCCAGAAATACGCGTACGTGGGCCTTCATTCCTGGCCAATAAACTTCTTTAGCTAAACGTTGGTACGTCTTGAGAACCCTGAAATGTCCCCCGATGGCGCCCCCGTGGAACTCAGTCAATAACAATGGGATCGTAGGGGATGCGGGAGGTAGCACCAGTCGGCCCTGGTATAATAGCACATCGCCAGTGACGGAATAACCTGGCGGACTCTCCTTACTGGTAACCAAGGCAGTATAAATAGCAAACAACTTTTCATCTTCCCGCACTTGCTAGGAAAACACTGCTGTGTTCACTCCCGCCACACAACTCAACATGCTCAATTCACCTGTCCATGGCATTCGAGAAAGAGCATCTGTCGCTCTGTTTTCTAGGCCCTTCTTATATTCAATATGAAAATCATAACTCATAAGTTTCGCAATCCATCGCTGATACTCCCCATCAACTACACGTTGTTCCAGCAGGAACTTAAGGCTCTTCTGGTCCGTACGGATGACAAAATGGTGTCCCAATGAATACGCTCGCCAGCGCTGTACTGCAAACACGATGGCCATCAGCTCGCGCTCATAAACCGACTTAATGCGGTCGGTTATAGGTAGGGCTTTACTAAAATACGCTAATGGTTGCCCCTGTTGCATCAAGACTGCGCCCACACCAATACCGGAAGCATCAGTTTCTACAACAAACAACTGATCAAAATCTGGCAATCGTAAAATTGGCACACTACTCATCGCATGCTTAAGTCTCTGAAAGCAATCTTCTACTGACGGGCCCCATTCAAACTTTCCTTTTTTTAGCAGCTGAGTCAGTAGAAAAGCCATCGACCCATAATTTGCCATAAAACGACGGTAGTAACTTGTCAACCCAAGAAAACCTCGAAGGTCTTTAACATTCTTAGGGCTTGGCCAACGTACCATGGCCGCAATTTTCTCTGGATTGGCAGCCACTCCTTCAGCAGATATAAAGTGCCCCAAATACTCAATTCGACGCAGCCCAAACTGACATTTCTTGGCATTGGCTACAAAGGCATGGGTTTGTAGGGCTTCGAACACTCGGACTAGGTGCTCCTTATGTTCTTGGATGGATAGACTGTAGATCAAAATATCATAAAAAAATACTAGCACAAACTGGCGTAGAAACGGTCGCAAAATCTCATTCATAACTGACTGAAACATTGCAGGAGCATTGCGTAATCCGAAAGGCATGACTACGAATTCATAGTGGCCCTCATGAGTTCTAAATGCCGTTTTATGAACATCAGTTGGCTTAACACGGATCTGGTGGTAGCCCGCCTTAAGATCAATCTTTGAGAACACAGTCGCCCCATGCAGCTCATCCAACAACTCATCAACCAGTGGTATCGGATATTTATCGGGCCCTGTTGCTTGATTCAAAGCGCGGTAGTCGACGCAAAAACACCAACTCCCATCTTTCTTTTTAACCAATAAAGCTGGGCTTGAAAACGGGCTCGTGCTAGGTCGAATAATTCCTGCCAACAACATTTCTCCCACTAATTTTTCAATCTCGTTCTTCTGATACTGTGGGTACCGATACGGACGTACATTTACTGATCCCTTGCCGGCCAATAGTTCAATAGCATGGTCACAATTACGTTGCGGGGGTAGACCTGTCAATGATTCAAAAACCGGTGAGTAAAAATGAAGTACAGAGTGCAGTTCTGTGGGTACCTGAGATAGATCTGGAAGAGCTCCGGTCTGTTCTCGAGTCAGTATTGATTTCTCAATCATATTTAGCTCGATTAGGAGCCCCTGATCCTCCGGTCGTAATGACTTCATCATAGATTTTAACGAGACCTGGGCCTTGACCAGCCGTGGTTCGCCTTGCAACTCAAACCTTCCTGTTCCCACTTTGAATTGCATTTTTAGTGCACGATAATCGAATTCAATTTTTCCCAATGTCGCCAGCCACACAAGTCCCAAAATCACATCTGCGCTGCCCAGAGGTAAGGGCAAGAAATCATTCACTATTCTCAATTTTGCCAACTGGAGTTCCACATTCTTACAGATGCCAGCAGTTCTCACAGAATCCCCAGTTCCCAGCATAATGCCATAATCATCCAAGGGCTCCATCGGTAATTTCAATTTAGCAACAATGTCATCTGATATGAAGTTATGAGTAGCTCCACTATCGATTAGTACTACTACTTCATGTCCCTGTATCGAGCCTGTGGCCTTTAGTGTTTTTGGTGAACTCAGCCCTGCTATTGAGTGCAGGGATAGAGCTGCCATGTTTGGTGTATCCACAGTTTCTTCAATAATCTCATCTTCGAGCACATAATCTTGGGAATCAACGGTTTCTTCGATGTTCAAATTTTCTATTGCATCGCGTACTACAAGTATCTCCAGAGCCTGCAACTCCTTTTTACATCGGTGACCCGGGACGAACTTCTCGTCACACCTAAAACACAGCCCTTTGTCTTTTCGTATGCGGATCTCACTATCTGTTAAGCGCTTGTAGGGGATGGTGGAGATGAGGGTGTTCGATGGAGCTGATCGGTTGGAATAGTTGGAAGTTGGAGTGAGGGTGGGAGTTTTTTGGTTCGTACTACCAGCCACTCTTGCACTTACAACCCCTGATCCCATACTTGGTTTAACTGTTGTCGTCGTGCTCACTCCTTTTGCTTGATTTCGAAAAGCAAGGTCATCTTCAATTACCTGTGCCATAAATTTCTTGTCCTGAATTCCCACTGGTCGAAGTTTTCTCATCTCACTCCGTATTTCTGCCTTCAGACCACTCTCCCATTTCTCTCCAAGGCGCTCGCACTGATGTCGCGCATACCCTTTGCATATTTTTCAAACAGCCGGCGATATTCTCTGACTGTTCCGACTTGTTGCAGACTCATTAAATTTGCGTATTTATTGTCATTGATCGTTGGTTGGAAACGATGTAACAACAATTCTCGAAATTCTTCCCATGAAGCAATCGGGGCTCGGTCCTCTTCATACTACAACCACTCTAATGCCTCCCCTTCCATACACAAGGCTTCGGCATCAACCCTTTCATGCCCCGTCAAACGGTTAACCCAGAAATACCTCTCCACTCGGCATAGCCACCTTTCAGGGTCCTCATCCACTAATCCCTTGAACACAAGCATTTCTAACTTCCGTAGCCTCCTATCTACCATGGGTCCATCTCGACCGCCTATTCCCGGCCCCCCTCGCTCAAAACGGTCCTGTCTATCTCTCTCTCATCATCGCTCTCCTTCCGACATCTGGTGCCCCCAACCCGTTCGTTCCAACCGTCATGCGCTATCGGCCTTTCATAGCCGGTGCGCACCCTTCCTTCCTCGTTAAAGTTGTTTCCCCTTCCATCAAACCGGAATTCTCCCCGTCGATCTAAATCTGAGCCCATACAATTGTCCCTGTCGGTCCAACCCTGGAAACTCTCCCTCTGGTCCAGCTCGATCAGCCCAAGCTGACTCGGCCCAGCTGACCCCCCCAACCCCGGCATTGCCGCGCCCCAGCCCCGGCTCTCTCTGCCTGGACCCGCGCCCCACCCGCGCTCGCTCACGCCTGCAGCAACCCTCGGACCCCCCCAACGACCCGGTTCCACGCCCACGCCCCGGAACTCCCTGCTCGCCCCCAGGCCGTCACGCCGCACAGCTCCTCCAGGCCCGACACCCTAGCCCGGTCGCCCGGTGCTCTCCGCACCGCTCGCATAGACCGTTACCCCCGTGCCACCCACGTCTCCCTCGATGTTCGCCCCCTTGCTGGTGTGCGCCTCGCCCACGCACACGCCCATGCCTCCGCTGCCCAGCCACTCCGAGCCCCTTCGCCCCACACCCGAGCCTGAGTGCGCGCCACCCGAGCCCGCGTCGCCTTGGCCCCCCGCGCCGACCCACCTTGTCGCGACCTCCCCCGCGCCATGCTTCGCCTCGCCGAACGCCACAACCCCTTCGTCGTGCGAGCTAGCTGCAGCCACGCCGCTCGACCCTTCCCTCGTAGCCTCGGGCATTGAGCCCTTCCCTTTGTCTGCTCGGATTGACTCCACTAATAGTTCCAGATTTTGGTTCATCGTCTCGAGCTTCGAATCCTGCAATTCCATCCTTTTCCCTAACCTTTTTTCCATCGCTTCCATCTTCGCGTTAGTCTCCCGTAACTTTCTGGCCAAGGCGGCCGTTCCTTCTTCACATGCTTGCATCCTGGATTCCATCTTAGTAGTAACCATTCCCGGATCGTCAAATGGCTCTGATACCAAAATGATACAAACTATCAAACTATTTTATTAACTACGATAAATCTCTCGAGAGAATCTCTCAAAGAGCTAAAGTACATAGATGACAATTGAATGAATATTCCAGTGACCTATCATAGAATTTATAGTAATCATAGGATTTAACCTAATTTAGTAAATAGCCCTAATAAGGCCCAGAAGCCCAATACAACTTAAATAACTAAAACAGAATTATATTTAAAAATAATAATAAAATAGTTCTGTCACTTCTTGGTCCGCCTTGAATAAACTTTCAATGATCTCGGGATCGTATCAGATTTCACATAATATTTTGGATGCCACCCCTTTTCCATCAACCTCTCTATTTATCACAAAATACCATAACTAATTTCCTAACTACTTTCCCATGTACCTGATATGATTTAGGATCTAGATTATATAAAAAGGTAAAAGAATACAAGATAAACCAAGATAAGAGAATACTCTCTATGAGCCCTACAAGATAATCACTCAATAATCACTTAATATTTGGATGCTAAACCCTACCCTAATCCTCTCTATTTATAATAAAATACCCTAATTTACTCCCCAAGTAATTGCAACTTACTCCCTAAGTAATTGCTAGCATACCCTTATATTATTCCTATTTCTACTAAGATCCAACCCTATCACTACCGGCCCCTAAAAAAATACAGTTTGTGCTCGAGCTGTTGATAAACAAATAACTACGTTTGATAACCATTTGGTCATTTGTTTTTGGTTTATGAAATTTAAGCTTATTTCTACTCAAATTTCCTAACATATGCTCCATTTTTCCTACGATGTATTCATCTTCCTTAAGAAAGTAGGTGAATATCAACCAAATTTCAAAAACAAAAACAAGCTGTTGGAAGCTACTTTTTTTTTGTTTTCAAATTTTTGTTTTTTTCTTAAAATATAGGTAAGATGTAGATATCCATATAAGAAAAAAGTTATGGTAAGGTAGTTGTTGTAGGCTTAAATTTCAAAAAAAAAAAAAACAAAAAACAAAATGGTTGTCAAACGGGGCCTAAGAAATTTTTTTGAGTTATTCTTTTTTTTGCGGTGGCGGCAATGGTAGCGGTAGCGTTGGTGCGTCGGTGGTGGTGGTGGTGGTGATGGCGGCCACGACAGTAATGGTGGTGGTGCGTTGGTGGCAGCGACAGTGGTGGCGGAGGCGGCGCCGGTGGCAGTGGTAACAACAGTGGTGGCAAAGGTGGCGGCGGCAGTGGTAGCGGTGGTGATAGTGGCAGCTTCAAAACCCTAGTTGTCCTTGTTTTTTCAAATATAATTTCCTCTTTGATCTCTCTAAAACATCTTTTTAGGTGCATCTTTAGGTCTTCTCTAATTTTTTTTTTAGAGAAGCTACCTCTTCTCTGAGGTCTTTTTTCAAGGCCACCATCAAACTTTGCAACTCCTCTTGAATTAAACGAAGAACTTCTTGATCCATCTCTACAACCAAGAATCGAACGGCTCTGATACCAACTGATATGATCTAGGATCTAGATTCTATAAAAAGGTAAAAGAATGCAAGATAAACCAAGATTTGATAGGTCTTGGAACCTCCCCTCTCTATGAGCCCTACAAGATAATCATTCAATATTTGGATGCCTAAACCCTACTCTAATATCTCCTATTTATAACAAAACCCTAACTTACTCCCCAAGTAATTGCTAACGTACCCCTATATTATTCCTTAATAATGCTAAGGCCCAAAACATATCAGTACCCCTATATTAATCCCTATTTTCTCCAAATGCTCAAACCTATAACTTTGGTGTGTTTTTTATGATAGTTCGTGAATCTTTGGTGTCTGAAGGTTGGGAATGGCAACATGTGGCGTGGAGTTGTGTAGTTGTGTTAGTTATTCTAACTTAGATGTGTTACTTATTATGTCTAAAGTTTTAATTTTTTTTTGTACATGTTATGTTACCGAACATTTTGGGACATGTTAGTTGAAGGACCCCGTGTTTTGTTAAGCATGGTAAGGTGAATACTAGTGATCTCGAGTAAAAACGGTAGAGAGGTTTTAGTTACCATGAATTTGAGTACTAGTGCACCTCATTTACAAATTGTCTAAGGGGTGATATTAACAATTGCCATAGAAGTGATGAGAGCATTGATGCACCCTGGGTATGAATAGCAGAGGCGATGCACATTGATATGTCTTGATGCACCTTAGGTACAAATGGCAAGTTTGAGGCCTTGGTCAAAGATTGAACATCGAGCACGGGTAGAGAAGTGTGGAAGACCTAGTAACAACAGTTAGAGATGATAGCTAGTTCCTAAAAAGATGGTTAGTGGCGATAATTTTTCGATAGGTCAATCTTAGTGAGCCATGAGAAAGCTAAACACAGATGTTGGATTTTTTTAAGCCTGCGTAGCTTGTATTATGGTAAACATGTAACTTGTATTATGAATTCTTGTTAAGCATACTGGAGGTGTGAATATCATGTTTGATGTTTGTTGTTTGTTGGCCCATGATGTATGAGCTTATTGCTGATCTTTTGCAGGTGTTAAACTTCTCTATAAACTTGATGATACGGATAAAAAGACGTGGTAAAGAAGTGTCATTAGCAGCTTTATTATTTTCTTTGGCATATGCTGAGAATTGACTCTTAAGATTGTTTCATTCTAGAATTAGTCCTTGAAAGATTTATAGGTTAGATTTAGAACTTCTCCTAAGCTCAATTTGCGTTATGTTATTTCTAAACATGGTAAATGTGTTGTGCTAGGATGTTCAACTGGACATTATGTTTTCAGAAGTTGTGTAGTTTTTAGATGTTGTACTTTGAAGTGTTTTAGTTTCGTTAATTGGTCTTTTATAAATTGTTGGTAGCTTGTAATTTTGTTGAGTCAAAATTTATGGTACATAATGGTTGCAAGTTGATATTGTATTAGCCTAAAATTTGGCATTTCTATAAATGAGTTATCAGAACATTTTTTTTAAAAAAAAAGAGAAACGAAAAAATGGAAACACTTAACAAGAACGTAATTAAACAACACCTCAATTTCCTGCAGTCAAAATGTGGTATTGTTGAACCAACCTGTTGATTGAAGTTTTGGTCTTTTTCTTGTGCATGTTTATGTTATTTTATTGTTTAGTATTTTTGACGTTGAATACCCCAATTCTTTTTGCTTATACCAAAAATCAGATGTAGGATATGGATTTTGTGTATAATGTTTGCATGGGAACCAAAATCAACATGTTTAACAAATTTAACAAATTTGAGGTTGTAGATCATATCAAGAACAAAGTGGAGAATTAGAACGCTTTTAGACATTAAAGTAACTAAACTTCCTATCCCATTGCTTTCACACCTTAAAGCGATGTGAAACAATAAAAAAGATACTTTAGTTTTTAATATTGAAGACAAACTTATTGAATTTGAAATAAGAGATTTCTGCATCATAACGGGTATAAATTGTGAAGATTTTTTTGTTGAACAAATTTATGAAGACATATAGTGAGTCTAGAAGAATATTCTTTAAATATGTAGGATTCAATTATTCAAATAAATTAGTGGTTGCCTTCAGTCTTCTATCACTAGTCAACCTGTACAATGAGTCTCAAAAGTTGAAATTTGTTTGTATGTAACTATTAGAATGTTTGCTATTTCTTAGGCAACTTTACAACAAAATCACCCCAAATCATTTTAAAATGATAAAGGATGAGGAGAGATTTAAAAAAAATTCACAGGGTTTGAAATATTTAAAAAAAATGTACAAAAAAACTATTAGGGCATCAATTTCATTCCAGGAATTTCCCCTGGTCCTCGTAGTTTGGGCCGGTGAAGCAATGTCTTTATTGGCTTAAAATGGGATAACATGGAAAATTGAAACAAGAGGGTCCAAAATGACATGATGGGAGTACATTGTTTAGAAAATTTGGCAGACGCTGAAAGAAAATATTTTTGAATCTTCAAAGGTAAGCCTAAATTCAATTTAATACAATCCACTAGTTGGCTTCAATCAATTTTAAAATTCACTTATATAAAAGTCATTGATTGGAATCAATCAGTTACATTGAATTAAATCAATCAATGAAAACTGATTGAAAACATTGAATGAGGCTTATTGAATCCAATAAAGTGAAACAATTTGAAGACAACAAATAAAATCGATTGAAGATCGATCTCATAACCTTTATTTATTTATAATTTTTACAGTTTACAGAAAGACAATTGATACCGACTCAATGAGAACTTCAATTTGAGACTCTAAACTATGTTAGGAACCAATCTACATCTTTATCCTCCAAAATATGATAATTGTAAAGAAGACCTATGTGCATCTAATTTTTATCTTTTTACGTATCAACAACCCAAAATTCTCAAAACTCATTATTTTCATCTCTTTTAGTTGTCCTACAATGAAAGACAATTATCCACACCTTGCTGGCGCAAGAACTAACCATAAAGTCCCTGGACTTTCACCTCAACGTGTGGTCTACTGATCCTAATTGCCTAATGTGCCAATAATTCGCACTCACGCAAGTATATGTGGTCTATAATAAGTAATAAGTAAATTATCGATTTCCATAGGGATTGCGATTTATCTAAGGTGATGTTTTGAATTGCACGAAAAGTTTGTAACAACCCCATTTTGTTGATTTATTATAATAAAAAGGTTTAAAAGGGCATTTTGAAGTTAAGTTCAAAGTTAGGGGCAAGTTGGTCTTTTACCCATTGATATTTAAGTGAATTTTGAGATTTGGGAAACCTAGGTTATTGTTCATTCATCTTCTTCATCTTGAACTACACTGCCATCATCCGAAAATCGAGCTGCCGTCCCCTTCCTTCGTTGTTGCCGAAGAGTTTTGTGCTTCAGCGCCGTCGTTTATCGAGATTTAGAGCGTCTTTCATCATCCCTTGCAGCGTCGTCGTTCGTCGAGGGTCGCAACAGCCGAGTCCGTTGCTGCATCACTAGATCTGCACGCATGGGTTCGGCTGCATCGTGTTCCGTCACTGAGTCTTCTTCGCGTTGTTTGCAAGCTCGATGTCGCTTGTCCGTGAGTCTCCGCATAACAGCCGAGGTCGTCGTTCAGCTACTGGCTCGTCGCAGAAGGGGTTCGTCAGGGAGAGCTTGCGCGTGTGGGCTGCGAGTTGCGTCGCCTCAAGGAACTTCGCCGCCGTCGCAGGTGAGCCGCCGCCAATGCTCGTGTGAGTCTCTCTCTCTTTCTCTTTCTTGTTGGGCTTGTTTTGTGGTCATCCAAAGGTTGAAGAAGGGTGTTGTTTGGTTGAGGTCTTAAGACATCCTAAATGAGTTTTTAAGCTTGTTTGGGATTGGGTTAATGCTCATTTAAATAAGGAATATGGAGTGTTTGTTTGCAAGGTTGAAATTAATTAAGTTGAGTTTAAGCTTGTTTGGTTGCAAGTGTAGCTTATTTAAATGGGGATTAAAGGTTGTTGTCTATTGGTTTAAAGCTATTTAAATGAGGAATAAGGTTTGTTTGGTTCTTGGCTTAAGTTATTTAAGCTATGGAAAGGGGTTGTTTGTTTATAAGTGTAAGGCTATTTAAATAAAGAATAAGTTGTGTTTGGTTTGATGCTTAAAGTCATTTAGATCATGGATTAGCCTTGTTTGGTCAATGGGTTGGAGTTAATTAAGGGTAGAATAAGAACTGTTTGGCTGCTGGTTCATGGGTATTCAAGTTATGAATAAGCAATGTTTGGTTATGAGTTTAGGAAGTGTTTGGTTTAAAGGTTGTTTGGATTTGGGTTTAATAGTGTTTTTAAATGGCAATTATTGACCCTTTGACTCCTTATTGACCAGATTTGACCGGAACCATTTTCTGCTATTCGAGCCGAGTTTGTGTAAGGACCCGACCCAAAAGAAGCGGTCTCTAACCTAGATCCTTACTTAGCATGCATGCCTAGGAATGTAAAACACCATCCATTCTACAGGTTTAAAACTTTTGCAATTAACAGAACTTTAAACAAACCACAGAAGCCAATGTAAAAATCAAGAGTAATTGACTGATCAGTGCTTTTCTTAAAAACAAAACAAGAGTACGGTACGAGAACCATAAAATAGTTTGAGTGTTTTCCCTAGGGACTCAAGTCCCACTACATGCTAAATCATAAAGAAAACAATAAAAGAACATGCATCCCAGAGTCAGCTTTCCATGATCATCCAGCCGCCTCCTCCTAGCCATCCTGCCGATGTCCCAAGTTACCTGGTGGAAAAACCACAGAAATAAGGGTGAGTATAAACATACTCGGTAAGAATCCCCAACCGGGTACAATACGATACATCAGTCATCTAGCACCCTAGTATACATGCAAATAAAACAATGACTTAGAGCAAAACGGTTGAGTTAGGCTATGAGCTACTTCTAGAGCGAGCCTATTCAAGGGCTTTCATCTACTCCCTATCCTAGGTTTTACACTTGGATGCCCTTCGGGCCTTACACAACCTAGGACTCGGTGCTTGTCCATCGAGGACTTACACCTCCAACTCGGTGATGCCCATCGGGGACTTACACACCTAGGATGCCCATCGTGTCTTACACCTCCAACTCGGTGATGCCCATCGGGGACTTACACACCTAGGATGCCCATCGGTCTTACACCTCCAACTCGGTGATGCCCATCGAGGACTTACACACCTAGGATGCCCATCGGTCTTACACCTCCAACTCGGTGATGCCCATCGGGACTTACACACCTAGGATGCCCATCGGTCTTACACCTCCAACTCGGTGATGCCCATCGGGACTTACACACCTAGGATGCCCATCGTGTCTTACACCTCCAACTCGGTGATGCCCATCGGGACTTACACACCTAGGATGCCCATCGGGTCTTACACCTCCAACTCGGTGATGCCCATCGGGACTTACACACCTAGGATGCCCATCGGGGTCTTACACCTCCAACTCAGTGATGCCCATCGGGGACTTACACACCTAGGATGCCCATCAGGGTCTTACACCTCCAACTCAGTGATGCCCATCGGGGTCTTACCCGAGCGGGACCTAAACTAGTTACCCCTACAGTCTTCTACACTATACATCACCTGCCTATGCCTGGCATGGAACTAACAGGATAAAATAGAACAAGGTATGCCAAGATAATTAAACCCCTTGCATGGAACTAACAGAATATATCAGGGGACACAAGAGCAACACGATATGGAAGCAAGAGAAAACATGTAACCTTTCCACTGGAAATTTTCATACAATCACAAGACATGGCATGTTGGAAGAACAAACCTAGCATGGAACTAACATGAACAACAAGCAGCATGCTAGCAAGATTTCAAACACAAGCTGTTCAATAGCTAACATACTCATAACAACAACCAAGCATACAAGGCACAATCATGATAGCATCGCAGGGTCCACACAACCACGGTAAGAAATCCTTACACGAAAACAAGCGAAAAATAACTACCATAAGCCAACCAAACGACTCCCGAGCTTCTAAGTGAACCCGAGCAACCTAAGCATTTAATAAAAATATCCTAATTAAATAACAACAGCCAAACAACTTAGGGTCCAAAAGAGTGGAGGCTCGGGAATTTACCAACCGAGAAGGCACTAGATCTCGGTCCCATCTATCTCGGCAAAACAGGCACTCGGCGGCAAGTGGGCAGGCAGGACGTGCAAATTTGGGCGCAGCAGCAGCTGGCGCGGCGGGCTCTTTGGCGCTGGCTTTGCTGGCCTATTCGCGGCGGTATGTAGTGCGGGCGAGGGACGAATGGCCAGTGACACGGGCGCTGGCGCGGCGCGCGGCGCGCGAATCGATTAGGCGATGGCGTGCTCAGGTGCGCGCGACGGCGCGCGGACGGGGCAACGCGGGCGGCGCGCGCTGCTGGGCGTCTCGGGCGCTGGCTTCTGGCTGCGACAGATCTCGCTTCTTTGGTTGGGTCTCTTCTGCGACGATGGGGCTCTTTGGTGCGATCTGGGTGGGCCGCTCATTGACCGGCCGCTTTCGGGTGGGTTGCTTGGTGGCCGGACGGCTTTCGGTGAGGCTCGGTTGGGTTTCTTGGTGAGGTCGGCCAGAGAGAGAGAAGAGAGAGAGAGAGAGAGAGAAAAGTGGTAAAACAAGGGAATTGGATTTTCTTGATTTTCTTTCCTTTTCCTAATTTAAATAGGTCTTGGTGACCTAAATCCCTTCCAGGCTTCCTCCTTGAGTCCCTACCCAAACAAACTTATTTAAAAAATAAGACTCACTTTTCCTACAAACTCCCTAAGACCATTTAGGGCAAGGGCTCAAAACCCAATGGAAGCACCAAAATTACAATTAATTTTGCCATTTTCTAAAACACCTCCAAACTTCCAAACAACTTGCCCAAACCTCTCGGGTCTTGCAACCAAAGAACCATTAAGCTTCAAAAAGGCAGAATGACCTGGAATCCTGAAAATCCACAAAACCACGACCAGGGGCAAAAGACCAAAATGCCCCTAAGGGTTAAAATAGCTCTAACGGCCCATCCGAACATCCGAATAATGACCCAAATCACCTGGTAACCAAATAGAAAATCGGGCGTTACAATACTCCTCTCCTTTTAAGACTTTCGTCCTCGAAAGTCCTAAGACGACACAAACTCTAGGAAAACTCCACTGATTCTTAACCAACCAAGCTCCCGGTTAAGACAACACAAATCCTTCTTCGAAACCGAACCCTCTTGGTTTCCCAAAGGCTCCAAGCCCAAAAGACACCGAGTCTGCCACAAACTATCTCAACCAAAACTGAACTAACACTGAGCTTCGAAGAAATCATGCGATAGCTAGTCGGTGAGTCACACCCTCGACTCGCACGAACTCTCAACGGTCTTAAAATCTTAGGGCTCACTTAGCCCTGCTAACCCAACTCGGGCGCCTCTCTCTGGCGCTACTCACAAAGAAACTTGTGGATTGGTCACGGTTTCTAAAACTCTCCGCCGCGCGCACCGAAAAACTTCTCTGGCTCACAAATTTGCTACCAAAACAACCTCAACTCTACACCATGTCGACCAAACAACCGAACCTCCCGGGATTCGAAACTACAAGGCCTACTCTTACTTCACAAGAGATCAACGAACCACAAGGCTTGCTGCGCACCTTAGCGAAATCCAATCGAATCACCAATCGCGACGGATCCCAAAGGCAAACTTGACTCACTAGAACACGACCACAACACTTAAACAACCATCTTGAAGAGCACCGACGCAAGCGGGCCGGGCACATACCGTTCACCAGACGGCTAACGCCACTCACACTAGTTGAAACTTCACTCACGGCCACCCATGAACGACAAGGTCCAGAAATGTGGCTCCACTCAACCAAACTAATAAACTGGAGCCCTCTTCGGCCGACAACAACTTTCCAATGCAATCCGACCAGCCACTGGCCTAAGAGAATATCGCCAAATAAGGAAACAAACAACATACCTTTCTAAAAAAAATCTCGAGCAGCAAGGAATAAAACAACACGCGGCTACTTGCAACACAACACCTCGAGGATAGCGACTCAAAGGTTTTACCAACCATTTCCACGGCACCTCTGTGCCAACCCACTCAACTGTGGCTCAGCTATAACGCCAACTGCGAACGCACACCAACTAGGAACAGAGCCCGAGAAGGGCTGGCTCTGCAGAAACTCAAACCAAGTCTTAGAACGAGCGAAGCTCCCCTCCAAGCTGCCACTCAACCCTTAAGTCCATCTGGCTGCTCTAAGGACTTCCTCCTTATAGCTAGACCTAACTCTCCTTCCGATCCAGAAACTCCACCCACGAAACATCGCGAGGAAATAAGGATAGCGACGACCACAAGCTTGCGGATCATGAACAACTCGGGTCAGCCAAGACTCCCTCAAAAGTTAATACTCGAAACTGGCATCCACGGTGCAACTCAACGACCAAGGAACTAGGGGTTCTACAAATTCCAAAGACCCAACAACCTTCCAACAACAACTCAAACCCTTGAACTGGCTGGCCTCCGCCCTCGCGGGGACAAACAACTTTCCGCTTGCTAACAAGCCAACGCAGGGACACTCTCGCTGGGCTGACCGCTACGCCACTCTAATCAACTACACAACTCAGGAGCTAAGCTGACTCCTCCTCTACAGGGACGATTTCCCGGCAAAGCGACTTCCGAAGGACGATGAACTTCACACACGCTAGTAGTCCTACTCATCGAAGGCAACAACAACCAATTCCTCGAAAGCAACAATCGAGGGATTCCACAATCGCTTGAACCACCAACTTAGAACTAGCAAGATTTACTCAACCTCCGAGGGAGGGGTCAACTCCCAAAACTTCCCGACTAGGAACAAGTCCTCGGGGCAACTCCAGCTTGCTCGAACGAAGCTAGCTCTAGAAACCACATGGGAACCAAACCTTGGTCAACGCCAAGCACCACCTTGCTAAGAATTCTGAAAACCAACGCAGAGGCTACTAAGAACAACTCTAGCTTGCCAAACGACTACAAGCATCCAAAGAACTCAACCGAGGGACACCGCTTGGAGTGACTGAGCTCTGGTTCCTCAACACGAACCTTTCGTGGTTCCCAAAACATACACCACGGAACGAGCTACACAAAAGTACACCGACGTGTACATCTCCAACTTGATTCCTTAAGATCCAAACCAATAAGTACTCTCACACAAGGCAACTTTTGCCTCCCAATAGAGCCACAACTAGCAAAGGAGCAACAAGAGTTCAACCCACTCGTGGTCAACTCACCACGGAACGCCACATTGGTCCACTTACTCTTACAAGAGCATAGCCACACCAAGCTAACTTACCTCATACCAATGGTCCACTAAACGTGCTCGATCAACCTTCCAACTCATGGCTCTAACATTTGGATCAACCATGCATCATCGATGTCAACCCTACTCATATTAGGGTAACTCCAGGGTAGTCGAGTCACACTACCATCCAACTGGCTCACAAGCCCCCACAACACAGGCACGAGAACTCGGACGCGCTAGCCCTTAACAACCAACACATCCTTTGTACCTAGCTCTCGGTGACCCTGAAAGGCTCCTACTTATCCCTCGAACAATTTCACTCTTGTAGTTCTCTTACTACCACCGAGCTAGATCTCTTATGCAACCCAAACAGTGCAATCTCGGGAAGTGGGTACAAGACTAGTGGGGATGCCAAACTTGGGCGGTCTTGGAACCATCTGCACAAAAAGTACCAACCGGCCCGACTCTAGGCCTCCTCTCAAAGCTTGGTGCCAACAGCACTACATCCTTAACAACACAAACATCTCTTTACGGGCTTTAAGTCCCTCCGAGGGAAGGGAAGGTCACACTCCAGGGTGACAGGGCAATGGCACTCAACACAAGGGTCTCAACACTCGAGTAGATTATTCTCCGACATCACGACTAACGAGACAAGCCACGGCCCACTCCTCGCATCCCACTCGATGCTCAACAAATACTCAGGCCAACCCTAGGGTGGCAAAGACACACAACTCCACTCTTGGAACATGCTAACAGAAGGTGCTTCTCTCTAATAGCCACCAAAACCACGGACGGATTAAGTCTTGACAAGCAAACTCCACACTACCCCACAGCTACGAGGGTACTAAAAGAAGTGGCTACAAAACGATCAAGCAGCTTGCGGGAGGACAAGATGTCTCTACATCTTCCTCAAAAGCTACTAACTTGGCGACTTGCCAATCGACCGGTGGTGGTGGAGACTCTGCTGGTCCGCCTCTCATAGGGGACTTCCACCACCACACCGCTGCATCAAACAAAGACTAGAGCGGCACGCTTGACCTCTCGAACATCAGTCATCGGCCTCTCGAACACCGTGTCATCCCAACACTGGATGATAAACTCGATCCCGACAACTACCTCACGCCGCCAAAGATGAGGTCTCAAAACATCCACTCTCTGACGGGGTTCCACTAGCCAAACTCGGCACTCGATCAACGCCAACTAACTTATCAAAGATAACTTTGTTGATCGATCCTCCCGAGCCTCCGGCAACTGGAGCTACAAGGAGGGGCGTCTCCTAAATAAACTCTGCCACCGGGCTATCTCGTGCCCAAGACTCCCCATTACGCGCTACAAATTGCACTGGGTCTCCGCTCTCTGTTAGCTAAAAGACTCGCCATCAACTCTCGCATGGCCGGAGCACACTCTCTCTCAAGGAGTCTCACTCGAGGCGTGCTAGACTCTACCCCTTACTCTTGGCAACTCATCTCGCCAGGGCCAAAGGTGGCCTCACGGGTCTAAACGACCACGGACGAGGTCTCATCATCAACATGAACGGTCCAACTCCTCGGTTGGAGATACCAAACGTCCCTGCTCCTCAATGTGTAATCAACAACTGGCGGTCTACAGAAAACATAAAAACTAGCCCACGCTGGGGCTCTCACTGCCCAACAAGGGTAACACATGTATACTAGATGCAGTATTGTAATTCTTAACCCTTAACTTTAAACTTACGGACATACGAGATGGTGGCGGGCGCTGATGATCATGGAAAACAACCTACAACTGCAGTTCAGTCTACAGAACCTATAACTCTGAGCTCTGATACCAACTGTAAGGACCCGACCCAAAAGAAGCGGTCTCTAACCTAGATCCTTACTTAGCATGCATGCCTAGGAATGTAAAACACCATCCATTCTACAGTTTAAAACTTTTGCAATTAATGAGAACTTTAAACAAACCACGAAGCCAATGTAAAAATCAAGAGTAATTGACTGATCGGTGCTTTTCTTAAAAACAAAACAAGAGTACGATGCGAGAACCATAAAATAGTTTGAGTGTTTTCCTAGGGACTCAAGTCCCACTACATGCTAAATCATAAAGAAAACAATAAAAGAACATGCATCCCAGTCAGTCTTTCCATGATCATCCAAATTAGCTCCTCCTAGCCATCCCGCCGATGTCCCAAGTTACCCGTGGAAAAACCACGAGAAATAAGGGTGAGGATAAACATACTCAGTAAGAATCCCCAACCGGGGTACAATACGATACATCAGTCATCTAGCACCCTAGTATACATGCAAATAAAACAAGGACTTAGAGCAAAACGGTTGAGTTAGGCTATGAGCTACTTCTAGAGCGAGCCTATTCAAGGGCTTTCATCTACTCCCTATCCTAGGTTTTACACTTGGATGCCCTTCGGGCCTTACACAACCTAGGACTCGGTCTTTGTCGATCGGGGACTTACACCTCCAACTCGGTGATGCCCATCGGGGACTTACACACCTAGGATGCCCATCGTGGTCTTACACCTCCAACTCGGTGATGCCCATCGGGACTTACACACCTAGGATGCCCATCGTGTCTTACACCTCCAACTCGGTGATGCCCATCGGGACTTACACACCTAGGATGCCCATCGTGGTCTTACACCTCCAACTCGGTGATGCCCATCGAGACTTACACACCTAGGATGCCCATCGGGGTCTTACACCTCCAACTCAGTGATGCCCATCGGGGACTTACACACCTAGGATGCCCATCGGGGTCTTACACCTCCAACTCAGTGATGCCCATCGGGGACTTACACACCTAGGATGCCCATCAGGGTCTTACACCTCCAACTCAGTGATGCCCATCGGGACTTACACACCTAGGATGCCCATCGGGTCTTACACCTCCAACTCAGTGATGCCCATCGGGGACTTACACACCTAGGATGCCCATCAGGGTCTTACACCTCCAACTCAGTGATGCCCATCGGGGTCTTACCCGAGCGGGACCTAAACTAGTTACCCCTACAGTCTTCTACACTATACATCACCCGCCTATGCCTCGGCATGGAACTAACAGATAAAATAGAACAAGGTATGCCAAGATAATTAAACCCCTTGCATGGAACTAACAGAATATATCAGGGGACACAAGAGCAACACGATATGGAAGCAAGAGAAAACATGTAACCTTTCCACTGGAAATTTTCATACAATCACAAGACATGGCATGTTGGAAGAACAAACCTAGCATGGAACTAACATGAACAACAAGCAGCATGCTAGCAAGATTTCAAACACAAGCTGTTCAATAGCTAACATACTCATAACAACAACCAAGCATACAAGGCACAATCATGATAGCATCGCAGGGTCCACACAACCACGGTAAGAAATCCTTACACGAAACAAGCAGAAAATAACTACCATAAGCCAACCAAACGACTCCCGAGCTTCTAAGTGAACCCGAGCAACCTAAGCATTTAATAAAAATATCCTAATTAAATAACAACAGCCAAACAACTTAGGGTCCAAAAGAGTGGAGGCTCGGGAATTTACCAACCGAGAAGGCACTAGATCTCGGTCCCATCTATCTCGGCAAAACAGGCACTCGGCGGCAAGTGGGCGCAGCGGGACGTGCGGTGGGGCGCAGCAGCTGGGCGCTGCTGGCGGCGCGGCGGCGCTGGCTGCTGGCGCTGGCGCTGGCGGCGCTGGCTTCTTGGCTGCGCTGCGGCAGTGGCAGGGACGAAACAGTGACACGGGCGCTGGCGCGGCGCGCGGCGGGCGCGGATCGATTAGGCGATGGCGTGCAGTGCGCGCGCGACGGCGCGCGATGGGGTAACGCGGCGCGGCGGCGTGGCGCTGGCGTCTGGGGCGCTGAAATTCTGCTGGCTGCGACAGATCTGCTTCTTTGGCTGGGGTCTGCTGGCCGACGATGGGGCTTTCTTTGTGCGATGCGATCGCTGGGCCGCTCGATCGGCCGCTGCTCGGTGGGTTGCTTGGTCCGCCGGACGGCTCGGTGAGGCTCGGTTGGGTTTCTTGGTGAGGTCGGCCGAGAGAGAGAGAAGAAGAGAGAGAGAGAGAGAGAGAAGTGGTAAAACAAGGGAATTGGATTTTCTTGATTTTCTTTCCTTTTCCTAATTTAAATAGGTCTTGGTGACCTAAATCCCTTCCCGGGCTTCCTCCTTCGAGTCCCTACCAAACAAACTTATTTAAAAATAAGACTCACTTTTCCTACAAACTCCCTAAGACCATTTAGGGCAAGGGCTCAAAACCCAATGGAAGCACCAAAATTACAATTAATTTTGCCATTTTCTAAAACACCTCCAAACTTCCAAACAACTTGCCCAAACCTCTCGGGTCTTGCAACCAGCAACCATTAAGCTTCGAAAAAGGCAGGAATGACCCTGGAATCCTGAAAATCCACAAAACCCTGACCGGGGGCAAAAGACCAAAATGCCCCTAAGGGTTAAAATAGCTCTAACGGCCCATCCGAACATCCGAATAATGACCCGAAATCACCTGGGTAACCGAAATAGAAAACTGGGCCGTTACAGTTTGTGAGGCACGTGTAGCCATCAGTGTCTTCGGGACACGTTTTTTGAGGTTCTTTGCTGGTTATCAAATTCGATATTCTGGATCCATTTTTGATGGTCTAAGGTGCTAGTTTTGACTGGTTTGTTCGTTTTAGGGCTCAGAGTTTTGTTTAGCTAGTTGGAGCTTCTAGTGGATTCATGGAGAGCTATTAGTGGATTGGCCAAGGTAAGGGACCATTTACCCCTTCTCGAGGACCTGTGGTTAATACATATGCCGGTTTACTTGCATTTGTTGATTTAACTGATTGTAGCATAACCATGTGCATTGTATGTTGCATTTGATTGCATCGAGAGCATATACATTTCATGCTTGTCCCTTGTATGACTAGTGATGCATGAATCATGTATGTCTGCCTGATATGGTCGAGTTGCATGATTGTCCTGATATGGACTTGCACATCTGTCCTGATATGAACTTGCGTGATGTTTGATGCACGGTTTGATGCCTCGTTTGGACCCAAACGAGTCATGGAGACAGGATAGAGGAGACTAGTAGGTCGGTCGGCCAGGCTCACGGCCCTAGATGGTTTCTACTAGTAGTGTAACGACCCAGGTTTTTTCTTCCCGGTCTTCCAGGTATGCCCTAGGGGTAATTTGGTAATTTGGTCGGGCCGTCAGGGTCGTTTGTGTCTTTTCCAGTTACTAAAATTATTGGATGGTTTTTGTAGGGGTTTGTGGTTTGGTTTGAGCAAGGTTTGATGCAAAAGTAAAAATAAAGGAAATTGTCTTTGCAGTGGGGTTTGAACCCGGTCTCTGGGAAGCTTGTGGAGATGTGTGCCAATTGAGCCATTAGGTGCTCTTGTTGCTCTTCCTGCATCATTTTATGGTTAGCCTTGGATTTTGGAGTTTTGGTGCATTTGGTTAAATGAAATAGAAATTAGGTTTATTCCATCTTCTTCTCCAAATCACCTCTTGGCCGCACAAGCTCTCCCTCTCCATAGCCCTTGCCGATTCTTCTTTCCCTTGCATCTCCTTGGGTTCGATCATCATCATTCCGGGTAAGTCTTCATCCTCTTCATCTCCTCATTTGGTTTTTGATGCTGGCCGAAGGTAAGAAGTAGAGTGTTGTGTGTGTTTGTGTTGATTGCGGCCAATAGAGAGAAGCCAGCCAGCAGCCCATCGTCGCGCCGCCACCCCTCGCCAGATCTGTTGAAGCGACCACCACGCCGCGCCATCGCTCGCGCAGATCGCCAAAGACGCCATCGCTCGCCGTGTCGCGCCAGATCCACCGTCGCAGCCCTCCCGCGCGCCATCGCTCGTCGTCGTGCGGATCGCGCGCAGCGAGAGACGCGACGCCAGCGCCGCCGCCGCCGCCGCTTCGCCCGCCGCGCGCGCGCCAGCCGCGTCCGCGCGCGCTGCCGCCGCGCCGCGCGCCGCCGCGCCGCGCGCCGCCGCTGCCGCCGCGCCGCGCCCAGCGCTCGCTGCGCGCGCGCGTCCTCCTGCCGTGCATCCGTGCCGTCTTTGTGCGGCGCGCGGCCAGCGCCAGCCTGCTGCCGTGCCACGCCGCTGCGCCCGCCACTGCGTGTGCGGCTGCAGCCGCTGCTCAAGCTCGTGCTCGCCGCGCGCGTGAGTTCCCGAGCCGCTTGGCTTGCTTCTCTATTGTTGTTTAGACGTTTTAGATGCTGATTATTATTGGTTTGCTAGGTTCCCGCTCGCTAGCTCGGGATTGTTCCGCAGCCTTAGGATTTGTGTGTAGAAGCCTCCCACCAAGGTAAGGATTTCTTACCGGAGTTGTGTGGGCCTGCGGTATATTTGTGATTGTTGTTTTGTATGCTGTGTATGATTATTAGCATGTTTAGCCCTAGGTGCTCTGTTTCAATTCTGATCGGCATGAACTCTTGTATTGTTTCTCATGTTAGCCCATGCTAAGTTGTTCCATTCTCGCATGTTCGATATCTGTTCTTGCTTCGTAGTATCATGCTAGGTTCCTTGTATCTGTTGAGCACGTATTGGACCGCATTGAATGAATTGTTATTATTGTTATGGTTTAGAGTTCAAGTAGGTAGCATCATCCGGGCGGATGCATAACGTAACTTGCATCCCCGACGAGGACGCGTGCGAGATGGTACTCGTCAGTGATCCCGTTAGGGTTTAGCTAACCCTAACGGTGGCCTGCAATCTTGGGTGAGGGTGGCGATCGTTAAATGCCCCAACGGTCGGGATGATGACTTGGCATTGCCTCGTCCCGGCGATCGGCACGTCCTCGGCGTGTTCGGCCGTAGCCTTTGATTGCCACTGTTAGGGCAAGGACCGCTTCTGGTGTAAGCCTACCACTACCGGTTCCTTAGCCTCGGTGCGGTGGTACAGTGACATAGTTCACGTGTCCGTCTCACACACACCTATGTCGGTGACACCGATCCGAGATTTAGTTAGGCATGGTGGATCGACACGGGCGGCTTGCCACTAGACCCGGCACCCCCGTTTTGCGCGTGAGCATGCGGTGCGCGCTACGCTCATTACAGCGCCGACGAGGAGAGCTCCTCGGGATCTTGAGCCGTGCACCTTTCGTATCGTCGAGAGATGCCGTGGCCGGGACTTGTTCCCGTATAGCGCGTATATAGTGTGTTGTGGTATTTTCCGACTAAGACCTTGAGTTGGCATCCGAGGTCCAAGTGTGGACTTAGCTATGTGCTCGCTCACGTGTTTGTACTCATAGCTTGCATACATTCTTCTAGATGATCATGTATATCGTATTGTACCCCGGTTGGGATTCTTACTGGTAAATTCGTTACTCACCCTTATTCTGTGGTTTTCCACGAGTAACCAAGGCGCGAGATAGGATGGTGAAGGAGGAGCCGTGATCATGGAATCCTGCTGTCATCTCTGACCATTTTATTATATCATGACTCTTGACTTTTGTTATTTCCCCTGAATGCATGTAGATGGGCACGGAGCCCTAGGGTGTTTTCTTACGTTTTATGGATTCCAGCATATTTGTACTTGTGGAATGTTTAAATGGTTTAAATAAATCTCTGATCAGAGTATGCTTTTAGAAATGTATGTTTTGATTATTGAATGTTTCTGTTTTTACTTGGGATCCGAAATGTATTTTTCATAATGTCTTTTATTTTCAATACATGCATTGGGGTAAAGGCCCATTTAGAGCCCCTTTTGGGTCGGGTCTTTACAAGTAGCCTAGGCTCTCTCCAGGTAGGTGGTATGGGCCTGATATGGTTCCTTGGTGATTGGTGTGGCACCACCTCTCGCCGTGAGTAAGGGGCCTATGGCAAGCAGGTTGCTCGACTCACTAGTTCCCTCTATAGTAGGATGCCAGATTGCTCTAGAGTCAGCGGACTCTTGTGAGCTTTTGGTCTTGGGGTCTACGACCTTTAGACCGCTCTGCAAGGTGCTTGTCAAGGATGAGATTTCTTGACCTGGCACCCAGGAGCTTGGGTTTTGTACACCTCTCGATTATGTTGCTGATCATACTTGTCTGCTGATGTTTGTATTCTTGTGCATGTCTGTCCCCGGGCTGGGGAAGCCTTATTGAGTTTGCGAAAACTCACCCTTTCAACTGTGGAATCCTCACAGGTACTATTAGATTGTACTGAGATGGATGATCGACGAAGCTGGAGATGACCATGGGACCGGTTGCATTACTTTGTGTAGAGTCTTTTTAATTTATTCTTTCTGCATGAACTATTTAGGGGCATGATAAATTGTACATATTTACTTGAGCTTTTATGTTTTGACTTATGGGTACCCAATGACACTTTGATCGAATTTTATGGTTTTTATAAACTGTTCTTTAATGGATTTCAATAACATTGTTTTACCAGATTTAAATTATACATGCCCTAAGTGTCGAGCACAGTTTTCATGCATTTAGAGAAAAGGACTTAGATTTAGACCCTGAATAGGGTCAAGTCTTTATAGTAAAACGAATAGTTAGTGTGATTGAATGGTTGAATGAAGTAAAGAACATAAAAGAGTTGTAAAACAAATTAAGATAGGGTAAGGCTAAACCAGGATATTCATGGAAAGTAATAGCAAAGCATTTTCAAAGAAACATACGGTAGGGGGTAACTATCATACTTTTCCTCACAAACTTCCGCTTCTACTTCCGCTTGCATTAAGCCTGACTTCTGTCATGACTTGATGTAGTGTTAAGCCAGCGCTACATATGCAGTGACGCGTTTATCCCTAAACTCCGATGTAAAGTATTAAAGACTTAATACTAACCTACTGAACATGCAAACTAGACTTAGGTTATTTCATCTTCCGATTTAAAACCTATTAGTGTGTGTGGATGGCCGGTCGACATTTACTGTTGATGATTTGGTCCTAGTTAACATGCCCTATTTACGCCCCTCCTATGTCTTCTTAACACCTACTAGAACTAACCACATTTTTCCTAGCGTTGCCTTAACGAAATTAGTTCCCCATACAAACAAGAAACATATAACCATATGGAAAACATGCTGAAATAGTATTACAAAATTGAATAGAGAAAATAATAAAACTTGGTTCCAAAATTCTCCTATTCTCTCCCTCTCTTTTTCTATTACAAAGGGTCTCTTTTTATAATCATCCTTTGAATCTTCCAGAATAAGAACAGATCAATCGACGCGATCGCTTTCCTAGTATGAATTTTCTAATTACGTTTGTATGGTTAAGGGAAATCTCGTGATTTCCTCAATTTGTCTTTTTAGTGTAGTTAGTCAACATCTTGCTTTCATTTGATTTGTTCTTTATTTTGTTTATGGCGCCTTGGCGTATCTCCGAATGTTTCTACACTTGCAATCATGCATTGTAAAGACCCAAATTTCTATTCTGATTCCTCAGGTATGTTCGGTTGTTCGATTGGGCCGTTAGGGCAGTTTGAGCCTTAGGGGCATTTTGGTAATTTTGCCTTCAGGGTCGGTTTTGTAATTAATCAGAGTTTCAGGGATGTTTTTGTTATTTGCTGATTTTGGGTTATTTTTACAGTTTTAGGTTTCTAGGGCTAGAGTTATATTTTGAGAAGATTGGAGGTTCTTTTGGTTAAAAGAGAAAAAGGGGAATTTTTTTTTTAAGTTTTCCCTCGCCAAGACTCGAAGCTAGATGGTTAGAGATTTGGAGGTTTTAATTTAAAAGAGAAAAAGGGGAAAAAGATGACTGTATGGGACTCGAAGACCGGTTGACTAGGGTTTTGGAATTTTAATTAACAAGAGAAAAGAGCAAAAAGGAGAAATCGTATTTCTCCCTAACCACATCTTCTTGTCGATCAAACTCTCCTAATCGCAAAAATACCCCTCCATTGCCGAACCTCTCTTCCTCTTCTCCCATCTCCATTATCGATTCTTCTTCTTCCTCAAGCTCTTGTTCTTGTCGGTCTTCACCATCTTCTTCTCATTCCTTCTTGCCGCAAATCAACCCTAGCCGAGTAGAGCACCAAGCCAAACCTCTTTCTTGCCGCAAATCAACCTAGCCGAGAGCTCCACCTTTGCCGCACATCTCCTAGCCGCAACCCTAGTTGAGAGCACACCCTAGCAGCCTTGTTTCCACACATAACCCTAGCCGAGGAGCAACAAATCGCAAGCCCAACCAACCCCTTGTCGAGAGAAGCCCCTTATGGCCGAGAGCTCCTGTCTACTTGGTTTTGTAACCTCTTGCTTCACGGACTTTGTGTGTTGGTAGTTCGTTGCTTAGTTTATTATATTTTAATTGTGTGCTTGTTTATTTATTAATTGCTAGGTTCGTGTCGGTTCTGCACCTCAAGGAGCATAGCTTTGTTTGTTGTAAGAACTCAACCCAAAAGTGGTCCTAAACCCGATTCTTACTAGCATGCTTACAAATTAAAACATTTAAAATAGTAAAGAAAACTGCTTAAAATAAAACTTGATTAAACAACATAAAGAAAACATTCATTCCAAAAACTTCCATAAATAACTCTTTAAAACAAATCAGTTCTCTCCCAACATGCTACTACAGAATGAAAGACTCAAAATGTAAATAGAAGACAAAATATGCCGGCAGCTCCCATGATCAGTCAACTCTCTCCCCTAGCCATCCCGGTGCTGTCCCAAGTTACCTGAAAGGAAAGTAAGGGTGAGTACGAAGGCACTCAATAAGAATCCCCAACCGGGGTACAATACGATACATCAATCACCTGGCATCCTAGTATACATGCAAACAGTTACCAGCACAAAACTTTGCTCAACTGGCTAACAGAAAAAGTCCGAGAACCTCAGAAGTTTCCTACTTCCGGCCTAATGATTGGCTCTCCTAACCAATCCCAAATGACATAGTCGAGGGTCTTTCTCCCTCAGCCAATTGATCAACTCAAAAGATGATCCCAAATAGATGTCAGACACCCTCGAGGGTCTTTCTCCCTAGGCCATATGACCAACTCAAAAGTTGATCCCGAATAGGTGTCCTCGAGGGCCTCTTACCCTCTGCCAAGCTGTTCCTAAGACAATGGGAGAGTACCCGAAGTCAGGCTCTAAACAAGAACAGAAACGGTGTCATTGATCTGCAGTAGTGCGAAGCCCTCGACACTCAGCTGTAGCAGCCTGTACCACCGACCTGAAGCTAAGAACTGTCTCAAGGCAGGTTTGCACCCGTGACCGGTTTCGCTCTAGCAAGCTACAAACTAGGCTTATACCGATGCGGGAGCTAATTCGCACCAGCTACCGGGGGCAAAAGCAAAGTACTTTATGCTACTCACTGATCCCGACCTGTGGGGACAAAGTACGTTGTGTCCACTCTCAGCCTCTGGAGTATGACATCCTATCTAAGCTATCCACTATTAAGTAAGTAATTCCTAACAATTCAGAACATGCTTAACAAGTAAATGAAAGTAACCTAGCATGATACTACGAACTTAAAGCAAGAATTACAGAACATGCTGGAAGAACAAACCTAGAATGACACTAATATGTGGAACAAAGATAAACATGCTAGCAGAGATGAACAACAAGGCAATCCTATCCACTAACATGCTCATAACAATCAACATATAACAAGGATGCAATCAAAATATATCGCAGGGCCCACACAACCTTTGTAAGAGATCCTTACCTGGAACAAGCAAAAAACAACATCAGTAAAGTGCTCCTTGAGCTGCAGTGTCTCACAACCTAATAAGCATACAACATACAATTAAACCTAGCTAGCTAAACACTAAACTATGAACTACAAACTAGAAGCAAGGGATTCAAGAGACTACCCCTACTTGCACCTAGTGCTCTCTGCCAAGCACTAAAGAAGCTATAGGAGCTCGGCTACAACACTTGAACCACTTGATCTTGGCATGGGAAACAACAAACACAAACAAGTTAGATCTCGGCTAGGAAGCAAGCAACACACATACCCAAACAACCTTGGAGCTCTCTGCCAAAGGAGGACAACAACCATCTTGCTACTAAGTAATTGTAACGGCCTGGATTTTCATCCTGGTCTTCCCGAGTTGCCCAGAGGCATTTTGGTAATTTGGTCGGGCCGATAGGGCCGGTTATGTCTTTTCTAATTGCCGAAAAAATTATGAGATGATTTGAATGGGATCGGGAAGCTTTGTGAAGATATTTGGGCTTGGTAGAATGCAAAAAGAAATAGGGAATTAAATAGCGCGTCGGGTGAGATTCGAGCTAGGACCGCTTGGGAAGCTAGATGGGTGGCATTGCCACTAGAGCCACCGGGCGCTTTTGTTATTCTAAACGCGCCATCTTATTCTTAACCGTGTTTTCAAATGCCTTTGGTATAAAGGCTGAACCGCCCGAGCTTTCCTTCTTCTTCCTCATTCTTCTTCGCGATTCTTCTCCGACCGACTGCGTTTTCTCCCTCGCGACTTCTCCCTCGCCGACCACCAATTCACCAGCTCTTCTTCCCCAACTTCGAAGGCGTTCCATCCTCAAGCAGCCGGTAAGTCTTCTTTTTCCTCTTCTCCTTCTCTTTTCCATCGATTTTCCCCTGTTTCTGGTTCGCCATTTCCGGCCGAGTCGAAGTGAGTTGCTGTGTGGATTTTGTGCAGCTGGTGTAGGGGAGTTCAACCAACAGCAAATCGTTCGTCAAATCTTGCCAATTCGTCTTCTCCATCGCCAATTCGGATTTCTTCTCGATTGCGCCCAGACGCCCTGTTCGCCCCTTCGCTCGCTAGTAGAAGCAGCCCAGCCCGCCGAGCCACGCCGCGCATCGCCGAGCCGTGTCGCCAAGCCGCGCCCCAGCGCCGTGTCGCGTGTCCTGCTGCCGAGCCGAGCTGCCAAGCTGAGCCGAGCCGAACCGAGCCGAGCCGAGTGAGAGCTGAGCCGAGCTTAATTATTTTATTTTATTTTATTTTATTTAGATATTGTGTGTAATTGTGTTGTGCTTGTTAGGTCCCGGTAGCTAGTTCGAGATCGTTCGCAGCTTAGGTTTTCGTGTAATCGTCCCCGACCAAGGTAAGGATTTCTTACTGGAGTTGTGTGGACCCTGCGATATATTATGTGATTGCTGATTGATTGCTTGTTTGTGTTTATTGACATGTGTAGCTAAGTGCTCTATTCTGAATTCCCGATTGGCATGATCTTCCTGGTTAATTCTCATGTTAATCCATGCTAGGTTGTTCCTTTCTGGCATGCTCGTATCTGTTCTTGCTTCGTAGTATCATGCTAGGTTCGTTGTATTCTTATTGAGCACGTATTGGATTTTATTGAATTGTTTGCTGATTGCTAAGGCAGGTTAGAGTGGCAGGTAGATAGCATCATCCGGGCCGGGTGCATAACGAACCTTGCATCCACGACAGGGACGTATGAGATGTTGCTCCGCCCTAATCCCGTTAGGGAATAGCTAACCCTAACGGCTGGCCCTGCAATCTTGGGTGAGGGTGGCAGACTGTTAAATGCCCCAACGGTCGGGATGATGACTTGGCATTGCCTCGTCCCCGGCAGTCGACACGTCCTCAGCGTGTTCGGCAGTAGCCCTTGATTGCCACCTGTTAAGGCAAGGACGACTTCCTGGTGTAAGCCTACCACGACCCGTTCCTTAGCCCCAGGTGCGGTGGTTCAGGCTGACATAGTTTACGTGTCCAGGTCTCACACCCCTATGTCAGTGACACCGATCCAAAGATTTAGTTAGGCGTGGTGGCTGGACATGGGCAGCTTGCCTCTAGACCCGGCACCCCCCATAGTCTGCAGTAGCGCGCGGTGCATGCTTACGCTCATTACAACGACCGACCGAGAGCTCCTCGGGATCTTGAGCTAGTGTACCTTTCATTCGACAGTAGACAGGCTGAGGCCGGGACTTGTTTCTCGTATAGGGCATATTGTGTGAAGGATTGTGTGGTGGATTATTCCGGACTAAGACCCTGAGTTGGCATCCGAGGTCCAAGTATGGACTCAAGCTATGTGCTCTATTCTGTGTTTATACTCATAGCTTGCATACACTCAGCTAGATGACCATGTATATCGTATTGTACCCCGGTTGGGGATTCTTACTGAGTAATTCGTTACTCACCCTTATTATTGTGGTTTTCCACAGGTAACCGAGTTGCGAGACAGGATGGCTGAAGGAGGAGCTGTGATCATGGGGCCCAGTCATCAAACTCTGATTTTGTGTTATGACTCTTTATGTTTTATTTTCCCCTGAATGCATGTAGCCGTGCACGGAGCCCTAGGATGTTTTCTAAATGTTGGGTGGATTCCAGCATTGTTGTATATGGACAGGTTTTGAATGATTTTAAGAAATCTCTGATCAGAGTAAACTTTGGAAATGTATTTATCTTGGAACAGGTGCTTGGAAACAGGGACAGGTTTTAGGAAATTTGTCCGGGCTTTGAACTGAATGTTTGAATGTTTTTTTTTTAATTGGAATCCGAAATCATGGTTGTATAATGTCCCTTATTTTGAATGCATGCATTGGGGTAAGGGCCCATTTAGAGCCCCATTCGGGTCGGGTCTTTACAGTAGCTCTCGGCCAACCAACACCAGAACAAATCAACACTACAAGCTCATCCAACTTACCTTGGTGGATTCGGCAAGGTCTTCCAAGGTTGCAATGAAGTCTTAGCCAAGATGAAAGCACAAGCAAGGGAGATTCAGTTAGGGCTTGTTTTGCACAAGGATGAAGAACCAAGTTAGATCTTGTAACGGCCCAGGTTTTCATTCCGGATCTTCAGGTATGTTTGGTTATTTTTTCAGTCGTTTGGTTGGGCCGTTAGGTCTTTCTAAGCTCCTAGGGGTATTTTGGTCATTTGGCCTTCGAGGGCATTTTGGTAATTGTTCCGGGTTCAGGTTGTTTCCAAGACTTGTGTTGAGTTGTTATTTATGTTTGGAGGTCATTCGGGATTACCAGGAAATTGGAGATTAACAGTGTGCTAGCCGGGACTCGAAAGGGGAACCACTTTGGACACATGACGATTGGGGGAATTTTTGGAGCATTTAAAATAAGAAAATTAAAAAGAAAATCCCTTTTTGGCTTTTAAAAAACCTAGCCGCCTCCTTCTCTTCTCCCTCACTCTTCTTTCTCGAGCTCCCACCTCCCAAAACTCCATAGCTGAACCTTCAAGCCCTGTCGCCCCATTCTAGTGCCGCTGCACGTAAAGCTCAGCGTAGCCACCCCTGCCTTACCATCGCCAATTGCAGAGCAGCCCAGCACTGAGCGTAGCCACGCCGTCGAAGCCCCGCTCACTCGCATTCGTCCGTGAGCAGCCCCGCATCGCCAACAGCTCGCCCCGCGAGCCATCGTGGTGCTGTGTCGCTCGTCAGCCTTCAGTTTAGTATTCAGACGTTCGGTTGGGTCGTTAGGTCTTTTTAACACTGAAGGGCATTTTGGTCATTTTGCTCTTAAGGCTGACCTAGTGGATAGTTAGGGTTTCAGGGCTATTTCTGTCTTTCATTGAGACATGACTTTTTGTTGGTTGCCGGTTCCCTGGAGTTATGATGTTTGTTACGGTTTTGGAGGTATCCCAGTTAAATGTAAAAATTAAGGAAATTTAAAAGAAAAGTGCTCGAGCCAAGACTCGAACCTAGGTGGCTAGGCATTGAAGTTTGTTGTTGATTAATTAAGAATTAATTAATGTTGCTGCTGGGATTCGAACCTGTGACCTGCTAGGCTTTTGGGAAGCTTGAGTTGGAAAGGAAAAATTAGGATTTTAAAGGTGTTGTTGCCAGGACTCGAACCTTGGTTATTTTGGAGTTGAGAGTTAGTTTAAACAAGTTTTAAAAGAGGAAAAAAAATAGTGTTGCTTGTGGGATTCGAACCCTTGACCTGCAAGGGAGTTTGGAGGCTTGGATTAAAAAGGATTAATTAAGAAGAAATTTGTGTTGCAGCTGGGACTCGAAGGGGAGATGCCCAGGATTTCAATCGACAAAAAAGAAGAAGAAAGAATCGTTCTTTTTCTCCTTTTGGCAGAGACCTAGCCGCATGTCTTCCCCATTCTTGCTATTTGTTCTTCTCCTTCTCCTTTCTTCTCCAAGCTCTTGTGATTTTGTTTCAAAGTTGAACCCTTGCCGAGCTCTTCATCTCTTCATCTCCTTCATCTACTCCTTAGTCAAAACCCTAGCCCTAGTTGAGAAGAGTTCTTCTCTGTTCATCTCCTACCTAGCCGGGCACCCATTCCTCTTTACCTTGTGTTGCCGAAAACTTCCTCCCTACCATCTTCTTGCCGTTTCTCCAAAAATCAAGACCAAGAACCAAGAGGTAAGCTTTCTTCTCCTTCTCTCCTAGCCGAAAGCTCTTTTCCTTGTTGTTTGGACAAGCCCTAACCGAGCAAGTTGTCTTTCCTCTTGTAGCCGAGACCCCTTGGTGTTTCTTGGGGATTACTGAGCCTTGTTGCCTCTTCTTGAGTGTGCCGATAATCTTCTTATTCTTCTCCTTGTGTAGCTACAAGCCCTAGTTCAAGAGGCTTGGCCAAGAGGTGTCTTTGCAAGCTTTAGTTGGAGTTGTTGTTGCCGAATCACACCCAAACCACCAACCTTTGTTGCCGCACCTTCCCTCAAGCACAACGATGAAGCCGAATCTTGTTAAAGTAAGTTTTTCTCCCCTTGGCCGAGAACCTTAGCTTGCTGGTTGGGTGTGCCCTAATCATGTTCCTGTTGTTTTGAAAGCTCCAACCGAAGCCGAGAGAGTTCCCGCAACAAGTCCTAGCAGCCGTGAGCATTGCCTAGTTGAGCACACTCCCGAGGTGAGTTCCCAATCCTAGTCGAGAGCATGTTTGTGTAGTTGGAGTGTGTTGGTTGTTTTTCGAGAAAGCTAACCGGTGTTCAGTTCATTTGAGGTGAAGCTGAGCTAAGTCCAGGAAGTTGGTGAGAGGAGGCCGAGAGCAAGCCCTAGCCTAGAGCTCCCTTGGACACTCTTCAAGGGTTTGGTCGAGAGCTTGTGTAGCTCACCAGGTAACTTCCCGGTTCTTGTTTCCTTGAGTTTAGTTTAGAGATAGCTAGTTTAGGTTATTGATGTAACTACGTATGTTTTGCTAGGTTGTGCGTTCTGCAGCTCAAGGAGCGTTATACTTATTTATTGCTTGTTTCCAGGTAAGGATTCCTTACCGTGGTTGTGTGGACCCAACGTACTTTATCCCCACTGGTCGGGGTCCAGTGCGAAGCATAACGTACTTTGCTTCCACCCTGGCAGTCGATGTGGATTCGCTCCCGCATCGGCATAAGCCTAGTTTGTAGCATGCTAGAGCAGAACCCTGCCAACGGTGTAAGCCTACCTTGGCCGGTTCTTAGCTTCAGGTCGGTGGTACAGGCTGTACAGGTGAGTGCCGAGGGCCTCGCACTACTGTGCTCAGTGACACCGCTTCTGAGTCTTTAGGCATGCTTACCTGGCCCACGTAGTTTGTCCCTAGGCCCCCACATTTACGCTGGTTGCAGCAGCATGCGGTGTGCAAGCACACGAGTTAGTCACCGGTTCGGAGAGCTCGCCCGAGCTAATATTCGTGAGTACACCACTTTCGTTCCAGTTTAGAGCCAGACTTCGGGTACTCTCCCGTTAGTCAAGTTTTAGCTAGTCAAGGGTAAGAGGCCCTCGAGGACACCCATTTGGGATTGGTTTTTGAGCTGATCATACGGTCGAGGGAGAAAGACCCTCGAGGGTGTCTGACATCTATTGGGATTAGTTTTGTGAGCTGATCATTTGGCAGAGGGAGAAAGACCCTCGGGGATGTCTCAGGATTGATTAGGAGAACCAATCATTAGGCCGGAAGTAGGAGACTTCCGAGGATTCCCGATTTGCCTTGAAAGCTCGTTGAGCTATGATTTGTGTTGGTAACTATTTGCATGTATACTAGGGTGATAGATGACTGATGTATCGTATTGTACCCTGGTTGGGGATTCTTATTGAGTATGTTTATACTCACCCTTATTTCTTTGGTTTTCCACTAGGTAACTTGGAACAGCACCGGGACGGCTAGTAGAGGGAGCTGAGTGATCATGGGAGCTGCCGACACTCTGTCGTTTATTATTTGCATTTTTTATTCAGCATGTAGATGGACAGGAGTCCTAGGGGAACGTTGTTTAAAAGTTGTTTAAACTATTTTGAGTGTTTTTATAAATATTGGCTAGGCTTGTTTTTACTTTATTGGTTTTGTTGAATGAAAACTGTTGGTGTTGTTTTAAATGTTCCCCGTTCATTGATGTTTGAAAAGTTGTAAATATGAGCAATAAACCGTTTGTAAACATATTTCTCTTGCATGCTGAGTGAGAAACTAGGTTTAGGACCGTATTTCGGGTCGGGTTCTTACAGTTGGTATCAGAGCACAGAGTCATAGATTCTGTAGACTAACCTGCTTTGTAGGTTGTTGTCCCCATGATCATCAACACTCCACGGCCGTCAGGTTTGTCTAAGTTCATTAAGCTAAGGGTTTTATTTTACAATACTGCATCTAGTATACATGGGTTACCCTTGTTGAGCAGTTAGAGTCCTAGTGTAGACTAGCTTGTAAAGACCTGACCCGAATGGGGTCCTAAACTAGGCCTTTACCTCAATGCATGCTTTTAAAATTTAACAACACGATGCAGGATTGTATTCTAGATTCTGAATAAAAACCAAAACATACAACATCTGTTTTAAAAGACAAACATTTAATTCTCAAACTCGTCCCTCGTTTCCAAGCACTGCTTCCAAGCCAAATACATTTCCAAAATATACTCGATCGTAGATTTATTCAAACATTCAAAACTTCAAACGATTTACAAAGATGTCGTCGAATCCGAAAACAATCGGAAAACATCCTAAGGGCTCCGTGCCCGACTACATGCATTCAGAGGACAATAAATTATACAACATTAAAGACTCAGAGTTTAATCAGATGGTTTCCATGATCACTGTAACAACCCGAATTTCTGTTAATTGTGAAATAAGGTTTTTAAGAAGCGTTTCCAGGAGCAGTTGGATTTGTTAAGGTTTCTGGAGGTTTATTGGTCAAGTGTAAAATAGGAATTTTAAAAGGTGCTCCTTGGGAGATTCGAACCCTGGACCTAAGGAATTTGGAAGTTTGGATTTAATTAAGAAACAAATAAAGCGTCAGCTAGGACTCGAAAGAGGGAAGCCTTGGAAAGGGATTTTGAGATCCCCAAAACCTATTTAATTTAGGAAAAAGGAAAAGAAGGAAAAAAAAAGAGAAAAAAGAACCCTAGCTTTGCCGCACCACCCTCTCCCTCTTCTCCATTGCCGCTGCCGCCCTCGCCTCACACAAGCCACCGCCAAATTTCAGATCCACCTCTAATGACCTGCAGCAGCACCCCACCGCAGAGTCACAAACACCCGTGGCCGACGCCATCGCCTGCATCGCGCTCAGCCTCCGCGCGACGTCGTCTCCATCGTTCGCAACCGGCGCCGCGTCGCTATGTACGCTCGCGTCCGCATTATAAACGCCTTCCAACGCGCTGCGTGCACTCGCGACGATTGTGCCCAGCGCGCCGCTTAGTGATAGCGCCCAGCGCCCAGCGTCCATGCCCTCGCCAGAGCCCAGCAGAGCCCTCGCTCTCTGCCTCTCGCCTGCATGCATGTAGCCTTACCGTGAGCCTGCCTGGCTGAGACAGCTTGGTGCCTAGCCTGGTGTCTTCTCGGTTGGTAATTCCCGAGCCTCCACTCTTTGGACCTTAAGATAATAGCGGCTGATTGTTTAACTAGGGTGATTTTATTACTTGCTTAGGTTTCTCGGGTTCACTTAGAAGCTCGAGGGTCACTTGTTGGGTGTGATTGATATTCTCTGCTTGCTTCCAGGTAAGGGTTTCTTACCGGGGTTGTGTGGACCCTGCGAATACTTGATAGCATGTCTTATCTTGTGATTGTATGAAATTTCTAGTGGATAGGTTACATGATCTCTCTTGCTTCCCAATTCGTGTTGTACTTGTATTCCCGTTATATTCTAATAGTTCCATGCTAGGGTTTTCTTATCCTGGCATACCCTTGCTCCTGTTATATCCGGTTAGTTCCATGCTAGGGATAGACAGGTGATCTATAGTGTAGAAGATTGTAGGGGTATCTAGTTTAGGTCCCGCTTGGGTAAGCCCCGATGGGCACCAATGCGGTGCCAGTGTAGGTAAGTCCCCGATGGGCACTGCACTGTTCCCTTATGTGTAAGCCCCCGATGGGCATCATAAGGTTGCTAGGGAGTGTAAGCCCCCGATGGGCATCTCCGTGATCCTAGCTGGAGTAAGACCCCGATGGGCATCCTAGATGTGTAAGACCCCGTTGGGCAGCATTGATGGTTAGAGGTGTAAGTCCCCGATGGGCATCCGTATGTGTAAGACCCCGATGGGCATCATTGTTAGCTGGAGTAAGACCCCGTTGGGCATCCTAGATGTGTAAGACCCCGTTGGGTAGCATTGATAGCTTGAGGTGTAAGACCCCGATGGGCATCCGTATGTGTAAGACCCCGATGGGCATCATTGATTTGAGGTGTAAGACCTCGATGTGCATCCGTATGTGTAAGACCCCGATGGGCATCATTGAGTTGTGGAGTAAGACCCCGATGGGCATCCTTGTGTGTAAGTCCCCGATGGGCATCACTGAGTCTAGTAGGTGTAAGTCCCCGATGGGCATCCTTATGTGTAAGACCCCGATGGGCATCATCGCGTCCTAGGTTGTGTAAGACCCCAATGGGCATCAAGGTGTTGAACCTAGTGTAGGTTGTGGTTGTAAGTCCTTGAATAGGCAATTCCTAGATCATTGGTTAGCCTGAGACAACTTGGTGCTTCTGAGCTCATATTGTTTGCATGTATACTAGGTTGCTAGATGACTGATGTATCGTATTGTACCCCGGTTGGGGATTCTTACTGAGTATGTTTATACTCACCCTTATTTCTGTGGTTTTTTCCCCAGGTAACTTGGGACAACACCGGGATGGCTAGCGGAGGGAGCTGTTTGATCATGGGGGCTGCCGACACTCTGTCATTTAATATTTGCATTATTTGTTCAGCATGTAGATGGACAAGAGTCCTAGGGGAATGTTGTTTAAAAGTTGTTTAAACTGTTTTGAGTGTTCTTTTATAAATACTGGCCAGGCTTGTTTTTACTCTGTTGGATTTGCTTAATGAAAATTGTTGATTATGTTTTAAGTATTCCCCGTTCTCAAATGTTTTGAAAAGTTTTAAATATGAGCTCTTAACTGCTTGTTGGAATATTTAACTTGCATGTTGAGTAAGAACCTAGGTTTAGGATCGTATTTCAGGTCGGGTCCTTATAATCACAGCTCCTCCTTCAGCCATCCTGTCTCGCACCATGATTACCTGTGGAAACCACAAAATAAAGGTGAGTAACGAATTACTCAGTAAGAATCCCCAACCGGGGTACAATACGATATAAATGGTCATCTAGCAAAAGGGTATGCAAGCTATGAATATAAACACATAAGAGAGCACATAGCTTAAATCAACACATAAACCTCGGATGCCATCTCAGGGTCTTACTCCGGAAAATCTACCACACGATACGATCCTATACGAGAAACAAGTCCCGGCCTCAGCCTGTCTACTGTCGATACGAAAGGTGCACTGAACTAAAGATCCCGAGGAGCTCTCCGGTCGGCGCTGTAATGAGCAAGTGCTCGCACCGCATGCTGCTGCAAACCAGGGTGTGCCGGGTCTAGTGGCAATCTGCCCAGGTCCAGTACTCATGCGTAACTAATCTCTGGATCGGTGTCACTGAAATAGGGGTGTGAGACCTGGACACGTGAACTATGTCAGCCTGTACCACCGCACCTGAGGCTAAGGAACCGATCGTGGTAGGCTTACACCAGGAAGCGGTCCTTGCCTTATCAGGTGGCAATCAAGGGCTACTGTCGAACACGTTGAGGACGTGCCGACTTTCGGGAACAAGGCAATGCCTTGTCATCATCCTGACCATTGGGGCATTTAACAGTCTGCCACCCTCACCCAAGATTGCAAAGGGATGCCGTTAGGGTTAGCTAAACCCTAACGACGGATCAGGGACGGAGTACTAACTCGTACGTCCCTGCCACAGATGCAAGTTACGTTATGCATCCTCGCCCGGATGATGCTACCTATCATAACTCTAATCTATAAACAGATACAACAAACAATCCAATACGTGCTCAACAGAAACAACGAACCTAGCATGATACTACGAAGCAAGAACAGATAACGAGCATGCCAGAACAGAACAACCTAGCATGGAACTAACATGAGAAACAACACGAGAATCATGCTAGTCGGAAATTCAGAACAGAGCACCTATCACTAAACATGCTGATAAACATAAACAAGCATACAAACAACAATCACATATTATATCGCAGGGCCCACACAACTCCTGTAAGAGATCCTTACCTTGGTCGGGAGGCAACTACACACGAGGGTCCTATGCTGCGATCGATCCCGAGCTAGCTAATGCGAACCTAACAAGCACAAAAATTATCACAATCTATAGGCCTAAATATAATAAAACAAATAGGGCTCAGCTCGGGAGCAACTCACACGGCACGGCTGATGCGCGGACGGACAGGCTGCACGATCGTGGCTGCTGCTGGGCGCTGCTGAGCAGCAGGGGGCTGCGCGCGCGCGTGGAAGGGCTTGCTGGGGCGTGGGCTGCGCGCGGATGAGCGTTGAGGCACGCGTACAGTCACGGATGAGCGACGAGGCGGACTGGAAGCACGGGCGCGGACGAGCGACTGGCGTGCGGCGCTGCTGCTGGTGCGTGCTACAGGCTGCGACGGGGCGATGGGCGTCTGGGCGCTGCTGCTGGTGCGTGCGACAGGCTGCGATGCAGGGGCTGCTGCTGGGCATTGGGCTGCTGGCTGCAACAGATCTGCTGCTCGGCTGGTGCTCCTCTCGGCTAGCTGCAACAAAAACACAAATCTCACCTCCTTTTTCTCTCGGCCAGCAAGAACACCAATCGGAAGAAGAAGAAGAGAACGAGGACTCTTACCCTGGATGACGATCGAACAACGGGGCTGCTAGGGGAGATGGAGCTCGGCTTGAAGCTTGGGAGAGAGAGCTTGGGCGGCTAGGGAGGATTTTCGAGAAGAAGCGCAAACAACCCTAATTCCCTTCATTTAGTCAAATGCACCAAAACCCCAAAGACTCAAGGCTAACCACGACATGCCGCGGAAAGAGCAACAAGAATAGCTTGAGGCACAATCGGCAACAACACACAACTGACCTCCCAGACAACCTGTGTTCGAACCCCAACAAACACACCTTTATTTCCCAATTTTACTTTTGCATCTCACCATGCCCAAACACATCCACAAAGCATCAAAATCCTACATAAGACCATCCAATAATTTTAACAACTGAAAAAGACATAAACAGCCCTGACGACTCGACCAAATTACCAAAATACCCCTAGGGCATACCTGGAAGACCGGGATGAAAACCTGGGCCGTTACATATCTTTTGTGTTTTGTGTAGATCGCCAGTATGCTGATTACACATAGAGGAGTAGGGACGTTTCTTATTTCTAACCGATGAGTTGGACTGAGTGTGTTGATGATGAGACCACGTCCAGGGTTGACTAGACCCGTAGGCCACTTTGGCCCTGACAGTTGAGTTGCCAAAATAGGGGGTAGAGGCTAGCATGCCTCAGAGTGAGACTCCTTGAGCAGAGTGTGCTCCAGCCATGAGAGAGTTGATGGCAGGTCTTTTAGCTAACAGAGAGCTAAGACCTAGGCGCAGTTTGTAGCAGTGAGGAGTCCCAGGCACAAATAGCCCAGCTGACAAAGTTTATTTAGGAGACACCCCAAGTAGCTCCAGTATCCCCGGAGGTTCCCCGAGAGGGTAGGATCAGCAGGTTTAGGCTGATGAGTTAGTTGGCGATGATGGAGCGGCCGAGTTTGGCAAGTGGAAGCCTGTAGAGCTTTTCATCCGAGTGTTGGGATGTCCTGATGTTCAGTGGCCGAGGCATGCCGTTCTTGTGCTGTTTGATACAAGAGTTTGGTGGTGGAAGTCCCCTGAGAGAGGCGAACCAGAAGTGTCTCCACCAGCCACTTGGTCGATTCGCAAAATGTCGAGTTAGTAGCTTTTGAGGAAGATGTAGAGACATCTTTGTCCTCTTGCAAGCTTGCTGTTGTTTTGTAGCCAGTCCTGTTAGTACCCCGTGGCCAGGGTGCAGTGTAAATTTTGCTTGTCAGGACTTAATTCGTCCGTGGATTCCAGTTGGCTAGTGTAAAGACCCGACCCGAATGGGGTTCTAAATGGGCCTTTACCCCAATGCATGCATTCAAAATAAAATAATATGCAACATACTTTCGGATTCCAAGTAAAACTAAAACATTAAAAGTCCCTGTTTCCAAGCACTGCTTTTTGAAAAGTACATTTCTAAAAGTATACTCTGATCAGAGATTTATTTAAACCATTCAAAAACCTTTTCAGGTACGACTATGCTGGAATCCATAAAACATGAGAAAACGTCCTAGGGCTCCGTGCCCGTCTACATGCATTCAGGGGAAATGTAAGTCAAGAGTCATAAAATGAATAAAAGTGTCAGAGTGACAGCAGGTGCCCATGATCACAGCTCCTCCTTCAGCCATCCTGTCTCGCTCCTTGGTTACCTGTGGAAAACCACAAAATAAGGGTGAGTAACGAATTACTCAGTAAGAATCCCCAACCGGGGTACAATACGATGCACATGGTCATCTAGATGAGTGTATGCAAGCTATGAATATAAACACAGAATAGAGCACATAGCTTGAGTCCACACTTGGACCTCGGATGCCAACTCAGGGTCTTAGTCCGGAGATAAATCCACCACACCATACGTCCTATACGAGAAACAAGTCTCGGCCTCAGCCTGTCTACTGTCGATACGAAAGGTACACTAGCTCAAGATCCCGAGGAGCTCTCCGGTCGGCGCTGTAATGAGCGTAAGCATGCACCGCGTGCTCTGCTGCACTACTATGAAGGGTGCCGGGTCTAGTGGCAAGCCGCCCATGTCCATCCACCACGCCTAACTAAATCTCTCGGATCGGTGTCACCGACATAGGGGTGTGAGACTGACACGTGAACTATGTCACCTGAACCACCGCACCCGAGGCTAAGGAATCGGCCGTGGTAGGCTTACACCAGAAGCGGTCCTTGCCCTAACAGTGGCAATCAAGGGCTACGGCCGAACACGCCGAGGACGTGCCGATCGCCGGGCGAGGCAATGCCAAGTCATCATCCCGACCGTTGGGGCATTTAACGATCGCCACCCTCACCCAAGATTGCGGGGCCTACCGGTCGGGTTAGCTAAACCCTAACGGGGTCCAGGGACGGAGAACTATCTCGACGTCCCTGCCATGGATGCAAGATACTTTATGCATCAGGCCCGGATGATGCTACCTACCTGAATTCTAACCTGCCTTAACAATCAGCAAACAATCCAATTTGTGCTCAAAAGAATACAGCAGACCTAGCATGGTACTACGGAACAAGAATGAATATGAGCATGCCAGAACGGAACAACCTAGCATGGACTAACATGAAAGAACAACATACGAAGTCATGCCACGAGAATTCGAGCGAGCACCTAAACTACACATGCTGATTATCACAAAACAAACATACAACATCAATCACATAGAACATCACAGGGTCCACACAACTCCGATAAGAAATCCTTACCTGGCCGGGAGGCAACTACACACAAAAATCCTAAGCTGCGATCGATCCCGAGCTAGCTAACGAGAACCTAACAAACACAATAATAATCAATATCTAAAAAGTCTAAAAACAATAGGACAGCAAGCTCGGCTCGGGGCACTCACGCGGCACGGCGAACGAACTTGAGCTCTTTGCTGGCGCCGGCACGGCAGGGCGCGGCGCCGCGCGCGCGCATGCGATGGGCGCTGCTGGCGCTGCGCAGACGGCAAGCAAAGGCACGCACGGACGCGCACGGCAGGACGCGCATATGCGCGGCGAGCGGCTGGGCGTGCGCGGCGAGCGGCTTCGAGCGGCGCGCGCGCGCGCTGGCGTCGCGATGGGCGACGCGACGCGCGCGGCGGCGCGCGCGGCCACCGCGCGAGGGCCTCTCGCGTCGCGAGCGATCAGGCGAGGACGAACGGCGATCTGGGCTGCTGCTGGCGCGATCTGGCATGCGGCAGGGCTGCTTCGACAGATCTGGGTGTGGGACTGGCTGCCGACGACAAGGCTAGCTGGCTGCTGGACGAACGGCAAGGCTGCTAGGCAGATCTGGCGTGCGAGCTGGCCGGCTGGACGCGCGACGATTGCTGCTGGCTAGGCTTCTCTCGGCTGGCTGCAATCAACACAAACACACTTGGCCAAACAGCACACCAAACGGATGAGAAGAAGAAGAGGAAGATCGATACCTACCCGGAATGATGATGATCGATCCAAAGGAGCTGCAAGGATGAAGAACTCGGCAAGGCAATGGGGAGAAAAGCTTGGGCGGCCACACACTTTGGAGAAGAAGGTGAGACAACCTAATTCTATTTCATTTAACCAAATGCACCAAAACTCCCAAAATGCAAGGCTAACCATAAAATGATGCAGGAAGAGCAACAAGAGCACCTACTGGCTCAATTGGCACACATCCCCACAAGCTTCCCAGGAGACCCGGGTTCAAACCCCAACTGCAGCACAATTTCCTTTATTTTTACTTTTGCATCAAACCTTGCTCAAACCAAACCACAAATCCCTCCAAAAACCTACATAAATTCATCCAATAATTTTAGTAACTGGAAAAGACACAAACGGCCCTGACGGCCCGACCAAATTACCAAATTACCCCTAGGGCATACCTGGAAGACCGGGATGAAAAACCTGGGTCGTTACAATATTCCCTCCTTTTTATGACTTTCGTCCTCGAAAGTCCTTAAGACTGAAACAGCTAAGGATAATGCAATCTCATCTCGTCTTCCCGCTCCCAAGTGGCTTCCTCAGAACCCTGACTCTTCCACTGAACCTTTACCAAACGAATCTCGCGATTACGCAACGCCTTGGTCTCAAAGGCAAGGACCCTCACTGGCTTCTCCTCGAAGCTCAAATCCTCATTCAGCTGCAAAGGCTCAAAGTCCACAATGTGCGACGGGTCCGACACATACTGCCTCAACATCAATACATGAAAAACACTATGCACCGCTGATAGTGACGGAGGTAGGGCTAACCGGTAAGCAACTCTGCCAATCCTCTCTAGGATCTCAAATGGACCAACAAAACGGGGACTCAACTTCCCACGCTTACCAAACCTCAAAACACCTCGCATCGGAGCAACCTTAAGGAACACATGCCGACCAACCTCAAACTCCAAATCCCGACGCCAACATCGGCGTAACTCTTCTCCTGCTCTGAGTGTCAACATACGAGCTCTAATCTTCTCGCACTTTGCACCATTGGTCAACTGCAGTAGACTTCGGACCCAAAACTCCGACTATCACCAACCTCTTCCCGAACACGGGGGACCGACCACGCTTACCATACAAAGCCTCGAATGGAGCCATCTCGATCGCCGATCGATAATCGTTGTTATAGGCAAACTCCATCAAGCGCAGAATCTGGTCCCAACCGCTGGAAATCCAACACACAAGCCCTCTTCGAGAACCAAAACTCTCTTGGGTTCTCAAAAACTCAAGGCCACAATGCCATCCAGATCGGGCATACATCAACTATAAGGGAACAGACGGCAAACCACGTCCTCAACTCGCACCAACTCTAAAACGGTGCTACTCACAAAGAAACTCGAGGATCGCCAAAAGCTCAAACTTTACACCACGCTCGCTAAACTCCTCTGAAGCTCACAAATGACAACAAACAAACTCACCCTTCAACAAATCAAGCAAACAACTCAACCTTCCAGATTCCGAAAACCAAACGGCCGAAAGCAAACTTTTCCATGCAAATCTACTAGCAATCGCCAAAGAAAACACTGCCAGGCAAGGAAACCACCAAAATTCCTCTCAAGGAAAACTCGGGCTGCAAGGACTAAACCATCACGCAGAGCTCTCTACGGCACAACACCTTGAGGAAAATAAACTCAATGGCTTTACCAACCAAAGCCATGGCACCTCTGTGCCAACCCACTCAAACGGCTCTGCTACTCCAACTGCGAGCGCACAACAAGGATCAAAGCCCGAGAAGGGCTTGCTCAGCAGAACTCAACCCAAACTTATAACGAGCGACACTCGCCTCCAAGCTACCTCTCAACTCTTAAAATCCAACTGACTACTCAAAGGACTTCTCCTTTAAGCTTAAGCCTAACTCAACTTCCAACCAGAAGCTCCACTCCCGAAACCTCACGAGGAAAACGGATAACGACAACCTCAAAGCTAACTCTCGAGGCTGACATCCAGGGAGCAACTCAACCACCACAGAGACTAGGGGAAAGGGAAATCTTCAATCCCCAAAGAACCAACAACTTGCCAGAAACAACTCTTACTGGCAGGCCACCTCCCTTGCAGGGACAAACAACTCTTGCTTGCTAACAACACAAAGCAGGGACCCTCTCGCTGGGCTGACCGCTGCGCTACTCTGATCACATACACAACTCTGGAGCTAAGCTGACTCCTACAAAAATAGGAAACGAATTCCCCAGCAAGCAAACTCTGAAGGGCAACAGACTTCACACAAGCTCGCTGACTTGCTCAAACCCAAGGCAACAACAACCAACTCTCTTGGAAGCAACACCCAAGGAATATCTCAACCAATCGGATCTCCAATCCGAAACAAACAACACTTGCTCAACTGCCGAGGGAGGGGTCAACTCCCACAACTTACTGACTAAGAACACGACCTCAGGGCAACGCCTTCCAGCTAGAACCGAACTAGCACTCGAAACAACAAGAGAACCCAATCTTAGCCAATCACTCACAAGAGGCAGAACCACCCTTACTGCAGCCTCTAGAACACCATCCAAGAGTCTGCTTAACTGGACAAACAACTGCTTCCAAGCAGCCAACAAACTTTTCCTTCAAGCTAACACCTCTACCATTAACTCATGGCTACGGGAGGAATCTGACAACTCCCATAAGGAAACGGCTCTTACAAGCAGACAACCGAAGGACAGAGAGCTCCACAAACGCTCACTGTCTTGCTCCACTAAAGCAACAACATCTAAATCTCATGGGGCAACAACAAGGGCAACTCAACATCCTGGAAACAGGAAAACAACCAACAGGGCACAAACCACTCGCCCCACGAGCAAAACTAATCTCTAGCAACTCCAATCCACACCTTGGTCAACACCAAGCATCAACTTGCCACCACACCGGAACCAATCCGGACTCTACTCCAAACAACCACTGGCCTGCTAGCCTACCAAGACTGCTAGCAACTCAACCGAGGCTACGAACCACACGGCTCCAGCTTGCCAACTGAAACTCACTACCTGGGCCTGACTGAGCTCTGGAGAGGCTCTCCACAACCTAGGGTTCTTCGGCAACCCTCGACACACACTGCCGACAAACGAGCTAACAGCCAACTGCCTGAACAGGCACAACTCTCTCCAGCATCTCAACCATGCAGGCCAACTCCAATACCTTGGAAACCAAGAGGACCCGAAATGCTACCGAATGCGTCATCCTCCTACTCAAACATCAGCCTCTCAACAAGGCTTCTACCCAAGGGAAGGATCCAAACCACTCTCCTAGCCAAGGCGAACAAAAACTGCGCGGCTTTGCTACCACCGCTCTTGTTCAGTTTCCAACTGAACTCCAACCGAAGGAACACCAAAAGTTCCAACTCCACACGATGCTCAAAGCTGAGGCAACCTTGCTTTATCAAGGCATAACCATGCCAAAACGAACTCACTTATACCAAGCATCTACCAAGGGTGCTTACCCATAAGGCATCCAAATCCTCTCGCAAGGCATCAGCTCATCTCGCCTCAAAAGCATTCAACTTAGGGTCCCTCTGCTGGACCAAACTCGCATCTACAATGCTCAACTCTCCTCAGATTAAGGCACTCGAAGGTAGTTGACCGCACTACCAACCACAAAGAAAATCTCTTGGCCTTAACACTAGAGCGAGAATCACGCCCACAAACAATTACCAACCGCCAACCTGCTGACTTACTCAACCTCCAGTAACACTGGAAAAAGGCTCCGGCTCCGGCTCCTCTCGAGCATCCTTTCGCTTGTAGTCCATCGACTACCACTGAACTAGCCCTCTGGCACGACCTAAACGGGTGCAACTGCCATAAACAGATCCAAGGCTAAAGGAGTACGCTGAACTCCGAACGGCATAGAACCATCTGCTATGCCCAAGCCAAACTCAAGCCTGAACCAGACTTAGTGCCAAAGTGGCACACCAACCAATGCACCTCAAGTGCTACTACTACCAAATCCACAATCGAGGAAGTCGGGTCATAAACAACAAAGAGACTCGCAAGGGGGCAAAGATGACCCTTCATCCGCCTCAAGCCACTAACACGGCAACTTGCCAAACAATCGGGCGATCGTGGGAGACTCGCTAGTCCACCTCTCACAAGGGACTTCCACCACCGTCTGATGAACCAAACAAAGACAGAACGGCACACCTCGGCCTCTCTCGACAGCAGGGCATCCCACACACGGATGCTAAACTCAAACCTGGCCAACTACTTTACTACTAGCAGTAGGACTTACTAAAACATCGAGCTCTACAGGCATCCATTTTCCAACCTGGGCGTCTCTATCAACGCCAACGAACTCATCTGAATAAACCTGCTGATCATGCCCTCCCGGGAACCTCCGGGGCTACAAGAGCTACTGGGGGAAAAATGCTGAAACAAACTCTGTCAGCTGGGCTATCTGTGCCCGGGACTCCTCACTACGCGCTACAAATCGCGCTGGGTCTCCGCTCTCTGATAGCTAAAGACACGCCATCAAATCTCTCATGGTCGAGCACACTCTGCTCGAGGAGTCTCACTGAGGCGCCGCTAGCCTCAACCCCCTCCTCTAGGCAATTCAATCGCCGCCAAACACGGCATGCGGGCCTAACAACCCCGGACGCCCTCAACATCAACACGATCGGTCCAACTCCTCGGTCGGACATGCCAAGCGTCCCGCTCCTGCAGGTGCGATCAACATATCGGCGATCTGCGCACGGCACCTCCACCCTCTCACTAGGGGAAAAGCGAAAGAACTAGGCCACAAATGGCCAACGGAGTCTAAGCTCGCCTCCTCCTCGAACGACGTCCCGGGCATCCGAATCTATCTGGATACCTCAACAAGATGCTAAACAAACCGCTGCGATCGCGGAAAGTTGGCATGATGGCTCACTAAGCCCAAACCAACAACGTCGTCGTAACTCGCTCGTCTCCGCTACACAACACTACACAAGGCATAACTAGATGAAAAGTATTGTAAATTCTTAACCCTTTTCTTTTAAAGCGGTAAACTTAGGCGTACCTGATGACTGTCGGAGTGCTGATGATCATGGAAAACGACCTACAACAAAGGTCGTCACTCTACGAATCTATGACTCGAGCTCGATACCAATCAGAAAGACCCGACCAATGGGGTTCTAAATGGGCCTTTACCCCAATGCATGCATTCAAAATAAAATAATATGAAACATACTTTCGGATTCCAAGTAAAACTAAAACATTAAAAGTCCTGTTTCCAAGCAAATCTGCTTTCAGAAAAGTACATTTCTAAAAGTATACTCGATCGAGATTTATTTAAACCATTCAAAAACTTTTTCAGTGCACGATCTTGCTGGAATCCATAAAACATGAGAAAACGTCCTAGGGCTCCGTGCCCGTCTACATGCATTCGGGGAAATGTAAGTCAAGAGTCATAAAATGAATAAAAGTGTCGAGTGACAAAGAGTGCCCATGATCACAGCTCCTCCTTCACCATCCTGTCTCGCTCCTTGGTTACCCGTGGAAAACCACAAAATAAGGGTGAGTAACGAATTACTCAAGAAGAATCCCCAACCGGGTACAATACGATGCACATGGTCATCTAGATGAGTGTATGCAAGATATGAATATAAACACAAAATAGAGCACATAGCTTGAGTCCACACTTGGACCTCGGATGCCAACTCGTGGTCTTAGTCCGAGATAAATCCACCACACCATACGTCCTATACGAGAAACAAGTCTCGGCCTCACTGCTCTCATCGCCGATACGAAAGGTACACTAGCTCAAGATCCCGAGGAGCTCTCCGGTCGGCGCTGTAATGAGCGTAAGCATGCACCGCGTGCTCTGCAGCACTATGGGGTGCCGGGTCTAGTGGCAAGCCGCCCATGTCCATCCACCACGCCTAACTAAATCTCCGGATCGGTGTCACCGACATAGGGTGTGAGACTGACACGCGTGAACTATGTCGGCCAACCACCGCACCTGAGGCTAAGGAATCGGTCGTGGTAGGCTTACACCAGGAAGCCGTTCTTGCCCTAACAGGTGGCAATCAAGGGCTACGGCCGAACACGCTGAGGACGTGCCGACTGCCGGGGACGAGGCAATGCCAAGTCATTGTAACGGCCCAGGTTTTCATCCCAGTCTTCCAGGTACGCCCTAGGGGTATTTTGGTAATTTGGTCGGGCCGTCAGGGCCGTTTATGTCTTTTTCCAGTTGCTAAAATTATTGGATGGATTTATGAAGGTTTTTGAGGCTTTGTGGTTTGGTTTGAGCATGGGTAGATGCAAAAGTAAAAATAAAGGAATTTGTGTTGCAGCTGGGATTCGAACCTGGGATTCCGGAAAAGCCTGTGAGGATGCGTGCCAATTGAGCTATGGAGAGCTCTTGTTACTCTTTCCGCGTCATATCTTAGTTACCCTTGGATCTTTGGAGTTTTGTGCATTTGGTTAAATGAAAAGAAATTAGGTTTTGTGTTTTCTTTCCCAAAACTCCATGGCCGCCCAACCCTCTTCTCTCTCAAGCCCCTTGCCGTGATTTTCTTCCCTTGCAGCCCCGAGCGCCGTTCCGGCCAGCCAAGCGACCCAGCCGAGCAGCCCGGTCGAGCAGCCCAGCCAGATCGCACCAGCAGCCCCAGCGCGCTAGCAGCGAGCGCGCCCAGACGCCCAGCGCCCGTGCCGTCGCGGCCGCCAATGAGGCGTCGCGGCGCGCGCGCGCCCATCGCGTCGCATCGCGCCGCAGCCGCCGCATCGCACCGCGCGCGCGCGCGCCAGCCAGCGCCATCGCCAGCCGAAGCTCGCGCCCGCGCGCAGCCGAGCGCCCGTCGTCCGCGTCTCGCGCCCGCGCGCCCCTCGCGCGTCTGCGCCGTGCCGTCCGCGTGCCCCTCCCAGCCAAGCTCGCGCTTAGCGCGCCATCCATGCCCAGGCGCTTTGTCCGTCTGCGCGCAGCCAGCCAGCAGTGCGCCCATTTGCCGCCATCAGCGCCCATCAGCGCCCATCCGCGCCAAAGAAGAAATTCGCCGTCTTTGCTGCCCGTCAGCGTGTCACCGTGCATCGCGTGAGTTGCTCCTGAGCCGAGCCCTATTTATTTTATTATATTTAAGCCTTTTGAGTGTGATTATCATTGTTTTTGTTAGGTTCTCGGTAGCTAGCTCTGGTTCGATCGCAGCTTAGGTTTTGTGTGTAGTTGCCCACTGTAAGGATTTCTTACCGGAGTTGTGTGGACCTGCGATGTTCTATGTGATTGTTGTTTGTATGTTTGTTTGTGATTATCAGCATGTATAGTTTAGGTGCTCTGTTCTGAATTCCTGACTAGCATGACTTCGTATGTTGTTCTCTCATGTTAGTCCATGCTAGGTTGTTCCGCTCGCATGCTCATATCTCTTTTTGCTTCATAGTACCATGCTAGGTTCGTTGTATCTGTTGAGCACGTTTTGGATTGTATTGGATTGTATGTTATTGATATGATAGGTTAGAGTGTAGGTAGGTAGCATCATCCGGGCCTGATGCATAAAGTATCTTGCATCCACGGCAGGGACGTCGAGACGCTTCTCCGTCCCTGGACCCCGTTAGGGTTTAGCTAACCCGACCGTGAGGCCCCGCAATCTTGGGTGAGGGTGGCGGATCGTTAAATGCCCCAACGGTCGGGATGATGACTTGGCATTGCCTCGTCCCGGCGATCGGCACGTCCTCGGCGTGTTCGGCCGTAGCCCTTGATTGCCACTGTTAGGGCAAGGACCGCCTCGGTGTAAGCCTACCACGACCGGTTCCTTAGCCTCAAAGTGCGGTGGTTCAGCCGACATAGTTCACGTGTCCAGTCTCACACCCCTATGTCGGTGACACCGATCCGAGATTTAGTTAGGCGTGGTGGATGGACATGGGCAACTTGCCACTAGACCCGGCACTTCTATAGTCTGCGCAGTAGCACGCGCATGCTTACGCCATTACAAATACGCACGACGAGAGCTCCTCGGGATCTTGAGCTAGTGCACCTTTCATCGCATGACAGATGAAGCAGAGAGGCCGAGACTTGTTTCTCGTATAGGGCGTGTGTGTGGTGTGATTTATTTCCTGACTAAGACCCCGAGTTGGCATCCGAGGTCCAAGTGTGGACTTAAGCTATGTGCTCTATTCTCGTGTTTATATTCATAGCTTGCATACACTCATCTAGATGACCATGTGCATCGTGATTGTACCCCGGTTGGGGATTCTTACTGAGTAATTCGTTACTCACCCTTACTTATCTTTCGTGTAACCATGGCGCGAGGCGGGATGGTCAAGGAGGAGCTATGATCATGGGAACTTGTCTTTGCGTCTCTCGACTTTTTATTTTTATGACTCTTGTCTTTCATTTTCCCCTGAATGCATGTAGCCGGGCACGGAGCCCTCGGATGTTTTCTGAATGTTTTTGTGGATTCCCGCTTTATTGAATTTGAGGATGTTTCAAATGTTTTAATAAATCTCTGATCAAGAGTGTACGTTTTGGAAATGTATTTGCCTTGAACCAGTGCTTGGAGACAGGGGCGGTGTTTCAAAGAAACTATATTGATTTCTGATTGAACCTTGATTGTTTTGTTTTAATTGGGAATCTGAAAACTTATTTGCATATTGTCCTTTCCTTTGAATGCATGCATTGGGGTAAAGGCCTATTTAGAGCCCTTTTGGGTCGGGTCTTTACAGTTGGTATCAGAGCTCAGAGTCATAGATTCTGTAGACTGACCTTTTGTTGTAGGTCGTCTTTCCCATGATCACCAAGACTCCGCGGTCATCAGTGCGCCTAATTTTCTGCTTTTAGAAAAGGGTTAAGAATTTACAATACCTTTCATCTAGTGTATGCCCTGTTTTGTGTTGTGGAGCGGAGACGAGCAGGTTCTGACTCGTCGTTGGTTTGGGTTTAGAGCGCCATCATGCCAACTTTCCGCAGTGTAAGGAGTATGATTGCAGCTTGTCAGGGTATCCAGATAGATTCAGATACCACTGGGATATCGTCCTAGAGGGAAGTAGAGATTAGACTCCCGTAGGCCCTTGTGGTGTGGCCCAGCTGTTAGTTTTCCCCTAGTGAGAGGGTGGAGGTGTTTTGCCTTGGAGTACCACTCCAGGAGAGGAGTTAGCTTCGGCTTTACTTATGATGATGCTTGTGGAGCAGGTCCTAGTGTGGACTAGCCTGGGTAGTTCAGGTGTGTAACTTGAACCTTAGAAGATTGTTTGATTGCCCAGAGAGTAGCTGCAGAGTTAGTGGCCTTCGTGGAGGAGGTAGAGACATCTTTGTTCTCTTATAAGTGTTGTTGTTTGCAGCCAGTAAGTCGGAACCCTATAGTTAAGGGTGCAATGAGCGTTGTTCCCATCGGACTTGATCCGTTGGTAGTTCCTCAGTTGTTTAGTAGAGTTGAGCACTCTTCTTTTGGAGAGCCCTAGAGTAGGGCTAGCTGCTGCATGTTGAGAGAGCCGGCTAGAGTTTTGTTGAGCATCATGTAGAGATGCAAGAGTGGGCCGTGAGTCTTCGGTTTGATGAAATGCCTTAGGCATGGTTGTTTGAGTTGAGCTCTTGTATGCCTCGCCATAGTTTTTGTCACTTGAGGTTGTGACCTTGCTGGCCCCATTTGTAGTAAGGTGTGGATTTGGTTTAGTGGCACTTGAGGTGCAATGGTTGGTGTGTCGCTTTGGCTCTACGTCTGGTTCAGGCTTGAGTTTGGCATGGGTATAGCAGATGGTTCTATGACCGTTCGGAGTTCAGCGCACTCCTTTAGCCTTTGGATCCGTTTGTGGCAGTTGCACCTGTTTAGGTCGTGCAAGAGGGCTAGTTCTGTGGTAGTCGAAGGACTACAAGTGAAAGGATGTTCGAGAAGAGCTGGAGCCTCTTCCCAGTGTTACTGGGGGTTGAGTAAGTCAGTAGGTTGACGGTTGGTATGTGCTAGTGCGTGTGAGTCTCACGCTAGGGCTGAGGCCAAGAGATCTTTGTGGTTGGTAGTGCGGTCCACTACCTTCGGGTGCCTAAACCTGAGTTGAGTGAGCATTGTAGATGCGAGTTCGGTCCAGCAGGGGAACCATGAGTTGGATGCCCGTGAGATCAGTTGGATGCTCATGAGATGAGTTGGATGCCCGTGAGATGAGTTGGATGCTCTCGAGATGAGTTGGATGCTTATGAGATGAGTTGGATGCCTATGAGATGAGTAGGACGCCTTATGTGTAAGCGCACTTGGTTGAGTCTTGGTTTAAAGTAAGTTCGGTTTGGCATCGTTATGTTTTAGCAGAGCAAGGTTGCCACTGCTTCGGGTATCGTGTGGAGATGGAACTTTTGGTGTTTCTTTGGTTGATTGTATCTCTGCCAGAAGTTAGTGTTGCCTTTTGGAAAGCACCTGTTAGTCTTGGATCTCTGAAGGAAGGTTGAGAGTTGTGCACACAAGTGTGTTTCGTGTAGTTCGTTCTGGTGGCGAGAGTTCCAGAACCATGTAGGGTTTGCATTGGAGAACTGGTGCTCAGTTCCTGGAGAAGTTGGACTCCAGGTGGATGTTGTAAGGCTTTAGTTGAGGTTGTAAGGATACCGTGCTCGTAGTTGGGTTGTTGCCTAGGCAAGTTTGTTAAGTTGAACCTAAGCTTGGTTGGTGGAACCTCTTGTGTTCATGGTTGGTGTTCAGATGGTGCTGAACGAATGGTGGATGTAGTGAAGCCGCGTAGTTCCTGACCGTAGTTGCTAAGGGTGTTGCTCGGAATCCTTACCCTAGGTGGAAGCTACATTGTGGCCGATGCTTTGAGTAGGAGGATGACACATTCTGAAGCGTTTCTGGTCTTTTTGGTTTCGAGGTTCGGAGCAGGCCAGCATGATTGTGATGATGGAAAAAAAAAAAAAAAAAAAAAGGAGTTGTTGTTCAGGCAGTTGGCTGTTAGACGTTTGACGACAGTGTGTGTCGAGGGTTGCCGAAGAACCCTAGTTGTGGAGAGCCTCACCAGAGCTCAGTCAAGCCCAGGTAGTGAGTTTCAGTTGGCAAGCCGGAGTCGAGTAGGTTGTAGACCTCGGGTGAGTTGCTGGCAGATTTGGTAGGCTAGCAAGCTGGAGTTTGTTTGGAGTAGAGTCCGGATTGGTTCCGGGTGGTGGCAAGTTGGTGCTTGGTGTTGACCAAGGTGTGGTTTTTGAGTTGCTAGAAGTTAGCCTTGCTCGTGGGGCAAGTGGTTTTGCCCTGGCGGATGTCTTTCCTGTTTCCAGAGTTTGAGAGTTGTTTTTTTTTGGTGTTTGGGGGTGAGTCTTCTCTTGCTCGTGGTTGGCGGTCCAGTCTGTGGTGGACCCCTTGTTGTTGCCTCTGGGAGAGTTGGATGTTGTGCTTAGTTGAGCAAGACAATGAGCGGTTGTGAAGCTCTCTGTCCTTCCGATGTCCGCTTGTAAGGACTGCTTCTCCTTGGGAGTTGTCGTTTATTCCTTGGTCTTGGAATTGGTGGTAGTGGTGCTAGTAGGAGGAAAAGTTTGTTGGCCGCTTGGAGCGCGCTTGTTTGTCTAGTTAAGCGGACTCGTGAGTGGTGTTCTCGAAGTTGCGATAAGGGTTGTTCTCGCCTCCTATGAGTGTTTGGCCTAGTTGGTTAAGGTTTTGAGTGTTGGCTTGGAAGTCATTTGCACCTTTGTAGTTGAAGGCCCCTTTGTTTCAGTTGTGGATGAGGTTGCACCTTTGTGGCTGGATTAGGGTCTGGACTTATTGAGGGATCCTTGCTGGCTAGTGTAGCTTGCACTCTGCCAGCCACTGTTGGTATTCTTGTTCTTGGTAGTTGGTGTTGACCAGTAGTGGAGTTCCGCTTATGAAGTTTCGGTGGAAGGTGCATTAAGCCTAAGCTTGAGGGTTAAGCTGTATGTGTTATCGTTTGGACTTGTGAGATGTGTTTCATATTTGAGGCGAGCTTTGTTCCGTTGTTTGCATGGAGGCAAGTTTAGTGGATGGAGCCTCTCTGGGGCCTGGTTGTTTGCAAGTTGTCTTGCCTGTAGTGATTTGAGTCGAGCTAGAGATGAGTGGATTGGCATAGCTATGCAGTTGTAGTTGTTTGAGCTTCCTAGTTCGTAGCACTCAAGTTGTTGGATTGTAAGTTTCCGTGTGGGAGCTGTCAGCTAGTTGAGGTTGTTGTGTGAGTTCGGATTTTTGGAGTATTGACTTCAGTAGCCTAGAGCTCGCACCTCGGTTGGTGTGCGATGCCATTTCTATGGAGTAGAGGCATGTCGGTTTCAGTTGGAGATGTTGCCATTAGGGTGTGGCAACAAAGGTTTGTTCTAGGCAAAGCGTGTGGGCGAACCGTGGTTCAGGAGAGTGTTCTTAGAGGCTTATGAGCCGAGTGCAGTTTCTGTAGTGTTTTCACCCTTTTTGTCCGATGGTCTTTTGGGAGGAGTGAGCCGGATCCTTCGGAGCTTGTTGCGAGTTGGTGTTTCCGTGATTAGGCAATGGAGACCAGTGTGTGGTTTTAGGAGGTTGCCTTGGGTAGCGCTTCTCGTGGTCGGGTTCTTGTGGTTCCATTGAGGCATTGTATGGTAAGTGTTGCGTGTCTCTAGTGCCGTGAGAAAAAAGGTTGGTGGCCGTCGTTGTTGTTTTGGGTCCTGTGTTTGCCGCAGCTTGACCAGAGGTGTTGTGTGCAGAGGTTGAGCTCGTTTGTGGTTAGCTCAGAGCAGGCATGAAAGTTTCGTCGATGTTCGGCGTCGAGTTTTAGAGTTTGAGGTTGGACAGTGCGTGCTTTTAAGGTTGTGCCGTTGTGAGTTGTGTTGAGGTTTGGTAAGCGGGAGAAGTGGAGTCTCCTGTGTTGGACCATTTGAGATTCTCGAGAGGATTGGCAGAGTTGCATATTGGTTAGCTTTTTCTCATTGTCACCGTGGTGCAGTATTCTCATGTATCGGTGTGAGGCAAGATGTGTGTCGACCCATCGCTCGATGTGGACTTTGAGCCTTTGCAAAACGATTGAGGATTTGAGCTTCGAGAGGAAGCCTGTGAGTATTCTCGTCTTTGAGACGAAGACGTTGCATAATCGTGAGATCCGCTTTGGTAAAAGTTCAAAGGAGGAGTTAGAGTTCAGAGGAGGCCGCTTGTGAGCGGGAAGACGGGATGAGATTGCAGATCTCTGTGGTCGTTTTGAGTCTTAAGGACTTTCGAGGACGAAAGTCATAAAAAGGAGGGAATATTGTAACGGCCTGTGTTTTCATCCCGATCTTCCCGGTACGCCCTAGGGGTATTTTGGTAATTTGGTCGGGCCGTCAGGGCCGTTTATGTCTTTTTCGATTGCTAAAATTATTGGATGGATTTATGAAGGTTTTTGAGGCTTTGTGGTTTGGTTTTAGCATGGGTAGATGCAAAAGTAAAAATAAAGGAATTTGTGTTGCACTGGGATTCGAACCCGGTCTCCTAAAAGCCTCGTGAGGATGCGTGCGCTGGGCTTGAGCTATGGAGAGCTCTTGTTACTCTTTTTCAGCGTCATATCTTAGTTACCCTTGGATCTTTGGAGTTTTGTGCATTTGGTTAAATGAAAAGAAATTAGGTTTTGTGTTTTCTTTCCCAAAACTCCATGGCCGCCCAACCCTCTTCTCTCCCAAGCCCCTTGCCGTGATTTTCTTCCCTTGCAGCCCGAGCGCTGCTCCGCCAGCTGCGACCCACCCGAGCAGCCCGGTCGAGCAGCCCAAACAGATCGCACCAAAGCAGCCCAGCGCCAAAGAAGCCGCCGCGCCAGACGCCAGCGCCAGCCAAGCAGACGCAGCCAGCGCGCCCAGCCGCCGCCGCGCCCGCCAGCCAGAGGCGCCGCGCGACCAGATCACGCGCGCCCATCGCGTCGCAGCCGCCGCATCGCACCGCTCGCCGCGCCGCCCAGCGCCGCCATCGCGCCAGCCGAGCTCGCGTCCGCGCTCGCAATCCGAGCGCCTGCTGCCCGCGTCTCGCGCCCGCGCGCGCCTCCTCGCGCTGCGCGTGCCCGTCGCGTGCCCGTCCCAGCTCGCTCGCGCTTAGCGCGCCATCCATGCCCCGGCCCTTTGTCCGTCGCGCGCAGCAGCGCCAGTGTGTGCGCCCATTTGCCGCCCATCAGCGCCCATCAGCGCCCATCCGCGCCCAAAGCAGCGAGCCCGCCGTGCCGCCGCCCGTCCAGCGTGTCGTCACCGCATCGCGTGAGTTGCTCTCGAGCCGAGCCCTATTTATTTTATTATATTTAAGCCTTTTGAGTGTGATTATCATTGTTTTTGTTAGGTTCTCGGTAGCTAGCTCTGGGTTCGATCGCAGCTTAGGTTTTGTGTGTAGTTGCCCCACTGTAAGGATTTCTTACCGAGTTGTGTGGACCTGCGATGTTCTATGTGATTGTTGTTTGTATGTTTGTTTGTGATTATCAACATGTATAGTTTAGGTGCTCTGTTCTGAATTCTTGACTAGCATGACTTCGTATGTTGTTCTCTCATGTTAGTCCATGCTAGGTTGTTCCGTTCTGGCATGCTCATATCTGTTCTTGCTTCATAGTACCATGCTAGGTTCGTTGTATCTGTTGAGCACGTTTTGGATTGTATTGGATTGTATGTTATTGATATGATAGGTTAGAGTGTAGGTAGGTAGCATCATCCGGGCCTGATGCATAAAGTATCTTGCATCCACGGCAGGGACGCGAGACGCTTCTCCGCCCCTCGACCCCGTTAGGGTTTAGCTAACCCGACCGGTAGGCCCTGCAATCTTGGGTGAGGGTGGCAGACTGTTAAATGCCCCAACGGTCGGGATGATGACTTGGCATTGCCTCGCCCCGCAGATCGGCACGTCCTCGGCGTGTTCGGCCGTAGCCCTTGATTGCCACTGTTAGGGCAAGGACCGCCTCTGGTGTAAGCCTACCACGACCGGTTCCTTAGCCTCAAAGCGGTGGTTCAGGTGACATATAGTTCACGTGTCCGTGTCTCACACCCCTATGTCGCGTGACACCGATCCGCAGATTTAGTTAGGCGTGGTGACGACACATGGGCGGCTTGCCACTAGACCCGGCACTTCATAGTCTGCAGTAGCACGCGGTGCATGCTTACGCTCATTACAGCGCCGACCGGAGAGCTCCTCGGGATCTTGAGCTAGTGCACCTTTCGTATCGACAGTAGACAGGCTGAGGCCGAGACTTGTTTCTCGTATAGGGCGTATTGTGTGGTGTGATTTATTTCCGGACTAAGACCCTGAGTTGGCATCCGAGGTCCAAGTGTGGACTTAAGCTATGTGCTCTATTCTGTGTTTATATTCATAGCTTGCATACACTCATCTAGATGACCATGTGCATCGTGATGTACCCCGGTTGGGGATTCTTACTGAGTAATTCGTTACTCACCCTTACTTATCTTTCAGGTAACCATGGCGCGAGGCAGGATGGCTGAAGGAGGAGCTATGATCATGGGAACTTGCTGTCGTCTCTGACTTTTTATTTTTATGACTCTTGTCTTTCATTTTCCCCAATGCATGTAGACGCACGGAGCCCTGGATGTTTTCTCTCAATGTTTTTGTGGATTCCCGCTTTATTGAATTTGAGGATGTTTCAAATGTTTTAATAAATCTCTGATCGAGTGTACGTTTGGAAATGTATTTGCCTTGAAACAGTGCTTGGAGACAGGGGACAGTTTCAAAGAAACTATATTGATTTCTGATTGAACCTTGATTGTTTTGTTTTAATTGGGAATCTGAAAACTTATTTGCATATTGTCCTTTCCTTTGAATGCATGCATTGGGGTAAAGGCCTATTTAGAGCCCTTTTGGGTCGGGTCTTTACAGTCATCATCCCGACCGTTGGGGCATTTAACAGTCTGCCACCCTCACCCAAGATTGCGGGGCCTACCGGTCGGGTTAGCTAAACCCTAACGGGGTCCAGGGACGGAGAACTATCTCGACGTCCCTGCCATGGATGCAAGATACTTTATGCATCAGGCCCGGATGATGCTACCTACCTGAATTCTAACCTGCCTTAACAATCAGCAAACAATCCAATTTGTGCTCAAAAGAATACAGCAGACCTAGCATGGTACTACGGAACAAGAATGAATATGAGCATGCCAGAACGGAACAACCTAGCATGGACTAACATGAAAGAACAACATACGAAGTCATGCCAATCAGGAATTCAGAACAGAGCACCTAAACTACACATGCTGATAATCACAAAAAAAACATACAACATCAATCACATAGAACATCACAGGGTCCACACAACTCCGGTAAGAAATCCTTACCTGGCCGGGAGGCAACTACACACAAAAATCCTAAGCTGCGATCGATCCCGAGCTAGCTAACGAGAACCTAACAAACAAAATAATAATCAATATCTAAAAAGTCTAAAAACAATAGGACAGCAAGCTCGGCTCGGGGCACTCACGCGGCACGGCGAACGAACTTGGAGCTGCTGGCAGGCTGGCACGGCAGGGCTGGGCGCTGGCTGCGCGCGCGGATGGGCGCTGGGGCGCGGCTGCGCGCACGGCAAGCAAGGCACGGCACGGACGCACGGCAGGGACGCGCGCGCGCGGGCGAGCGTCTGGGCGTGCGGGCGAGCAGCTCGGAGCGAAGGCGCGCGGGCGCTGGCGTGCGAGCGATCAGGCGAGGACGAACGGCGATCTGGGCTGCTGCTGGCGCGATCTGGCGTGCGGCAGGGCTGCTTCGACAGATCTGGGCGTGGGACTGGCTGCCGACGACAAGGCTAGCTGGCTGCTGGACGAACGGCAAGGCTGCTAGGCGGATCTGGCGTGCGAGCTGGCCGGCTGGACGCGCGACGATTGCTGCTGGCTGGGCTTCTCTCGGCTGGCTGCAATCAACACAAACACACTTGGCCAAACAGCACACCAAACGGATGAGAAGAAGAAGAGGAAGATCGATACCTACCCGGAATGATGATGATCGATCCAAAGGAGCTGCAAGGATGAAGAACTCGGCAAGGCAATGGGGAGAAAAGCTTGGGCGGCCACACACTTTGGAGAAGAAGGTGAGACAACCTAATTCTATTTCATTTAACCAAATGCACCAAAACTCCCAAAATGCAAGGCTAACCATAAAATGATGCAGGAAGAGCAACAAGAGCACCTAATGGCTCAATTGGCACACATCCCCACAAGCTTCCTAGGAGACCCGGGTTCAAACCCAAATGCAAAGACAATTTCCTTTATTTTTACTTTTGCATCAAACCTTGCTCAAACCAAACCACAAATCCTCCAAAACCTACATAAATTCATCCAATAATTTTAGTAAATGGAAAAGACACAAACGCCCCGACGACGGCCCGACCAAATTACCAAATTACCCCTAGGGCATACCTGGAAGACCGGGATGAAAAACCTGGGTCGTTACAGCTAGTAGAGTGAAGCACTCTTTTGATAGCATGTTCCTGTAGTGGAGTTAGTTGCTGCCTCCCGAGGGTTGGCCTGAGTATTTGTTGAGCATCGAGTGGGATGCAAGAGTAGGCCGTGGCATGTCTGTAAGACGAGATGCCAGAGACTAGACTGCTCGAGTGTTGGGATTCTAGTTTTGAGTGCCATTGTCCCCGTCACCTAGAGTGTGACCTTCCCTACCCTCAGTGGGATGTAGAGCTCGTAAATAGTTCCTTTGTGTTGTAAATGATGTAGTGCTTTTTGGCATCAAGCTTTGCAAGGAGGCCTAGGTTCAGGCAAGTTCGCACCAGATGTGCAGGCTGTTCTATGACCTACCCGGAGTTCAGCATCCCCACTAGTCTTGTACCCGTTTCCTGAGGTTGCACTTGTTTGGGTTGCATAAGAGATCTAGCTAGGTGGTAGTAAGAGAACTACAAGTGTGAGGTCGTTCGAGGGAAAGTAGGAGCTTTTTAGAGTCATCGAGAGTTGGGTACGAAGGATGCGGTAGGTTGTTAAGGGTTAGCGCGTCCGAGTTCTCATGCATGTGTTGTGGGCTTGTGAGCCAGTTTGATGGTAGTGTGATTCGACTACCCTTGAGTTACCCTAGTATGAGTAGAGTTGGCATCGATGATGCGTGGTTGAAGCCATGAGTTGGATGGTTGGGCAATGTGGCGTTTCGTGGTGAGTTGACCCCGAGTGGGTTTAAACTCTTGTTGCTCCCTTGCTAGTTGTGGCTCTATTTGGAGGCGAAAGCTGCCTTGTGTGAGAGTTCTTGTTGGATTTGGATCTTAAGGAATCTGTACATGCTGGTGTACTTTTGTGTAGCTTGTTCCGTGGTGTATGTTTTGGGAACCACGAGAGGTTCGTGTTGAGAAACAAGTGCTCAGTCCTTGAGGTGTCAGGGCTTTAGTTCTTGTCAAGTGCCCTAACTTTGGTTGTAAGGATACCGTGCTCGTAGCTGGGTTGTTGTTTAAGTAAGTTACGCTAGTTGGACCTTGACCTGGTTAGAGGAACTTCATGTTGATCGATGGTTGGAGTTTAGTTGGAACTGAACAAGGACGGTGGTAGCAAAGCCGCGTAGTTTCTGACTGTCATTGCTAAGAGTGTTGTTCGGATCCTTACCCTGGGTAGAAGCTACGATGTGGCTGATGATTTGAGTAGGAGGATGACACATTATGTAGCATTTCTGGTCTTCTTGGTTTTTCGAGGAGTTGGAGCGGGCCAGCATAGTTGAGATGATGGAGAGAGTTGTGCCCATGTAGCCAGTTGTCTGTTAGACCGTTTGTCGACAGTGCGTGTCGGAGGGTGGTCGGAGGAACCCTCAGTTCTGGAGAGCCTAATCAGAGCTCAGTCAGACCCAGGCATTGTTCCTCGGTTGAGTTGCTGGAAGCTTGTAGTCGTTGACAAGCTAGAGTTGTTCTGGGTAACCTCCGTGTTGGTTTCGAAATTGTTAATAAGGTGGTGCTTGGCGTTGACCAAGGTTTAGTTCCCATGTTGTTTCAAGAGCTAGCTTGGTTGGAGCAAGCGGGCGTGGCCCTGAGGACTTGTTCCTGTTCGAAAAGTTTTGGGAGTTGACCCCTCCTTCGACGTTTGGGTGAGTACTGCTAGTTCTGAGCTAGTGGTTCAATCGATTATGGAATCCCTCTAGTGTTGCTTCCGAGAGAGTTGGTTGTTGTTGCCTTTGTTGAGCTTGACAGCGAGCGTGTGTGAAGTTCGCTATCCTTCGAAAGTTCGCTTGCTAGGGAATCATCCCCGTTTAAGAGGAGTCAGCGTAGCTCCTGAGTTGTGAAGTTGGTCGGAGTGGCGTACCGGTTAGCCCAGCTAGAGGATCCCTGTGTTGCGCTGCTAGCAAGTGGCAAGTGGTTCGATCCCGCGAGGGCGGTGGTCAGCCCGTTCCAGAGTTAGAGTTGTTTCTTGAAAGTTGTTAGATCTTTGGAGTTTGAGAAACCCCTAGTTTCTATGGTGGTTGAGTTGCACTGTGGATGCCAGCCTCGAGACTTAACTTTTGAGGTCCCTTGCTGGTTTGTGGTGCTTGCGATTCGCCAACATTGTGGGTTTCGTTATTCGTATTCCTTGCAATGTTCCGGGTGTGGAGTTTTTGGTTGGAAGTAGAGTTAGGCTTAAGCTAAAAGGAGGAAGTCCTTGAGTAGCCAGTTGGACTTGAGAGTTGCATGTCCTTGGAAGCGAGCTTCGCCGTTGTAAGCTTGAGTTGAGTTCTGCAGAGCAAGCCTTTCTCAGGCTTTGTTCCTTTTTTTGTTGTGTTTGCAAGTAGCTGTGTGGTGATGTCTTCCTTGCTACTCAGATTGCCATGGGGGAAATTTTGGTTGAATTCTTGTCTGGCGATGTAACGTCCCAGTTTTCTATTCCGGTTTTCAAGGTGCCTTCGGTTCAGATTCGGTTGTTCGGTTGGGCCGTTAGAGCTGTTTTGACCCTTAGGGGTATTTTGGTCTTTTTGCTCCCCGGGCAGGATTTATGGATTTTCAAGAATTCAAGGTAGCTCCTGCCTTTGTCGAGGTTTGATTGTTGTTGGTTGCAAGATCCAAGATGTTTGGGCTAGTCGTTTGGAAGTTCGGTTGTGGTTTGGGTTTGGAAAAATTATTGTTGTTTGAGTGCTTCCATTGGGATTTGAGCCCTTGCCCTTAATGTTAAATTGGGAGTTTGATTTAAGTGAGTTTTATTTATTGGAAAAGGTTTGCTTCAGCCGGGTGTCGAGGAGGAAGCCGGGAAATGGGATTTTAAGGCTTATTTTAAAAATTGGATAAGGTTGGAAAATAAGGAAAAAATAAAGAAAAATCCCATTTTCCCTTTTTATTTTCTCTCTCTCTCTCTCTCTCTATCTCTCTTCCTCTCACCCAACCAGAGCCTAGCCCCCACCGCCCAACCTAGCCGCCACTCTCTAGCCCACCGCCCAAGCCCGAGCCCACCTAACCCACCACAAGACAAAGGCCAGCCGCCCACCCCCGAGTCACCCTCGCTCCTCGTGTCGCGTCGCACAGCCCTCTCCCAGGCCGTCCCCCCGCCAGATCGCCCAGATCCGTTTCGCCCACCGCAGATCAGGCCGAATCACAAGACAAGGCCGCGGCCGCCAGCCCCGCATAGTGCCGAGCCGCCTGCGCGCGCGCCACACCGCTCCCACCAGATCGCGCGCCTCTCTCAGCTCGTCGTCGCGCCCACCCTCGCGCTGGGCCCTCGTGCCGAAGCCGCACCGCGCGCCAGCAAGCACGCTTCTTGTCTCGCGCCAGCTGGGCTCGTCTGCAGCGCTCCGCGCCTCAGGCGCCGCGCAAGCACAGCGCAGCCCAGTGTCCTCGCGAGCTCGCGCTGCACCAGCCGCTCCAGCCGCCCAACGCCCAGCCAGCTTTGCTTTGCTGCCGACACTACCGCCTCCTCACAGGTGAGTTGGCCCGAGCCTTGTGGCTTCTGGATGGTATTTCTAGTCTTTTCTTCTTTGGGCCCCGATTTGTTGGTCGCTGATTATGTATTTAATTAGGTGTTTTATTGAAATGTTTAGGTTGTTCGGGTTTGATTAGAGGCTCGAGGGTCGCTTGTTGATTTGTGATAATTATTTTCTCGCTGTTCCGTAAGGATTTCTTACCGTGGTTGTGTGGACCCTGCGATATTATCATGATGTGCCTTGTATGCTTGCCGATCACATGAGCATGATAGTGATAGGGCAATATGTAAGGACCCGACCCAAAACATACGGTCCTAAACTGTGTTCTCACTCAAAGATGCAAGTTAAATATGATAACAAGCGGTTTAGTGGTCATATTTAAAAACTCTTCAAAACATATGGGAAGGGGGAACCCTTAAAACATAACCAACAATTTTCATTTAAACAAAACCAACAAAATAAAACAAGCCTGGCCAGTGTTTATAAAAACATACAATACAATTTAAACAACTTTTTAACAATGTTCCCCTAGGACTCCTGTCCATCTACATGCTGAATAAACAATGCAATAACAATAAATGACAGAGTGCCTAGCAGCTCCCATGATCAATCACCCTCTCGCGAGCCCTCCGGGTGTTGTCCTGCCACCCGAAAGATAAATAAGGGTGAGTATAAACATACCGAGTAAGAATCCCCAACCGGGGTACAATACGATACATCACTCATCTAGCACCTCAACATGCAAGCAAACAGCTATCAACACAGATCATAGCTTAACGAGCTCATAATGCAAGATCTGGAGGCATCAGAAGTCTCCTACTTCCGGCCTAATGATTGGTTATCCTAACCAATCCCGGGACATCAACGAGGTCTCTTTCACTCGGGGGATTGATCAGCTCAAAAACTGATCCCAAGGATGTCCTCAAGGGCCTCTTTGCCCTTGCTAATAATCTGGACTTACGGGAGAGTACCCGAAGTCTGGCTCTAAACTGGAAGGAATGGTGTACTCACGACATTAGCCCGGAGAGCTCTCCGAACTGGCAACTAAAGCGTGTGCGCGCACAACGCATGCTGCTGCAACAGGCGTAAATGTGGGGGCCTAAGGACAAACTACGCGGGCCAGGTATGCATGCCTAAGACTCGGAAGCGGTGTCACTGATCGCAGTAGCGCGAGGCCCTCGACGCTCATCTGTGAAGCCTGAACCACCGACCTGAAGCTAAGAACCGGCCAAGGTAGGCTTACACCGTTGGCAAGGTTTCGCTCTAGCAGGCTACAAACTAGGCTTATGCCGATGTGGGTAGCTAAATCCACATCGGCGGCCGGGAGCAATGTACGCATGCCAGGCGCACTTTACTCCCGACCAGTGGGGACAAAGTACGTTATGTCCGCTCTCAGCCTCTGGATGATGACAAACCCTACAACTCTATCTAAAAGTACAGAGTAAAATGATTCCTGGCTAGCAAACAATAACCGACATCAAACACGCTTACCTAGCATGATACTACGAACTTAAGCAGGAATCATAAGCATGCAGGAAGAACAAACCTAGCATGGCACTAACTTGTAAAATCAGGCAAACATGCTAACAAGAGATCAATCAAAGCTGTCCTATCACTATCATGCTCATAACAATCAGCAAACATACAAGGCACAATCATGATATATCGCAGGTCCACACAACCACGGTAAGAATTCCTTACCTGGAACAAGCAAAAAATAATAACAATCAACCAAGCAACCCTCGAGCCTCTAATCGAACCCGAACAACCTAAACATTCAAATAAAACACCCCAATTAAATCCATAATCAACAGCCAACAAATCAGGGCCCAACGAAGAAACGACTCGGGAAATACCATCCGAGAAGCCACAAGGCTCGGGCCAACCAACACACACAGGCAGCAGTCAGCCGGCAGGGCTGGCTGGCTGGCGCTGGCGCAGCACGAAGCTCATTGGGCGCAGAGGGCCGCGCGCGACGAGCCGGGCGAGACAAGGGCGCGCGGACGCGGGCTCGAGCTAAGCTGGGCGATGGCGCGCGGCCAGGCTCAGCACATGGGATGGCGCGCGGGCGCGAGCTCGGTGAGCTATAGGGACGCGCGCGGGCCAACGCAACGCGACGGCCTCAAGGACGCTCTGGATGGCACGGCGAGCTACAGGGCGCACATGCTCGACACAGTGCAGGGCGCTCGGATCTGGGCGATGCAGGGCCTGGGCGTCACTATGCGACGCGACACAGGGCAGGGGCGACTCGGGCTGGCACTGTGCGCGGCTGGGCTGGGCGAGCTTGGCTAGGGCTCGGGCTGGGGCGAGCTGGGCGCTGGTGTTGGGCAAGCTGGGGGCTGGCTCGGGCTGGGGGGTGAGGGCTCTGGTTGGGGGAGAGAGAGAGAGAGAGAGAAAAGGGAAAAATGGGGAAAAAAGGAAAAATATGGGATTTTATCCAATTTCCATCCTTATCCATTTTATCCAATTTTATCCAAATATAAAAAAGCCTTAAAATTCCTAAAATCGCATTTCCCGGCTTCCTCCTTCGAGACCCGACTGAAGCAACGTTTTCCAATAAATAAAACTCACTTAAATCAACGTCCCAAATCAACACTAAGGGCCCGGCTCGAATCCCAAAGGAAGCACCCAAACAACCATAACTTTGCCCAAAACCCAAATCACAAACGAACTCCCAAACGAATAGCCCAAACATCTCGGGACTCGCAACCACCAACAAAAAAGCCTCGACAAAGGCAGGAGCTGCCTCGGGATCCTGAAAATCCACAAATCCTGCCCGAAAAGCCAAAAGACCAAAATACCCCTATGGGTCAAAACAGCTCTAACGGCCCAACCGAACAACTGAATCTGAACCGGAAGCACCTCGAGAACCGGAATAGAAAACTGAGCCGTTACAATACTCCCTCCTTTTAAGACTTTCGTCCTCGAAAGTCCTAAGACGAAAACAAATTCTAGGAAATTTCCACCGATTCCTAGCCAACTGAACTTCTCGGCTAAGACAACACCAACCTTCTTCGAGAACCAAACCCTCTTGGGTTCTCAAAGGCTCAAAGCCACAATGCTATCCAGTCTGCCACAGACTATCTCAACATAGAAACGAAGAACACAAAATGCACTGCTGCCAAAGACGGGGCAAAGCTAACCGAAAGGCCACTGCTCCGATCAGCTCAAGGATCTCAAAAGGCCCTACAAACCTGGGGCTCAATCTAAAACCCTGCTAATCCAACACGGAACACCTCTCTACGGTGTTACTCTCAGCAAACTCGCAGACTGGCCACAAGCTCTGAAACTCTACACCACGCACTGGCAAAACTCCTCAGGAAGCTCACACTGCAACAAAATTTCTCAACCCTACACCATGCTGGCCAAACAACTGAACCTCTCAGGATTCAGAAACTAAAGGGCCTACTCTTACTTCACATGAGGCCAGCGAACCACAAGGCTTGCCTACAGCCTTACGAAAAACAATCGAACCACCAACTGGCGATTGATCCTTAAGGCAAACTTTTCCAACTAGCACGCGCTTACAACACTTAAGCAACCATCTTAAGAGAAATTGCCGAACCAAAGGCAAGGGGCACCATCCTGGTACACCCGACGGCTAACAACACTCACACCAGCTGAAACTTCAGCTACAGCCAACCCAAAATGGCAAAATCCAGGCACAGACTCCACTCGGCCAAGCCAACAAACTGAAGCCTCTCAACGGCCGAACGAAAACTTTTCCATGCAAACCTACCAGCAACTGGCCAAAGAGAACATTTCCAGGCAAGGAAACAACCAACATTTCTCTCATGGAAATCTTGGGTAGCAAGGACCAAACCATCACGCAGCCACTAGCAACACAACACCTTGAGGATAGCAACTCAAGGGTCTAACCAACCAATGCCACGACACCTCTGTGCCAACTCACTCAACTGTGGCTCCGCTAAACTCCAACTGCGAAAGCACAACAACAAGGACAAAGCCCGAGAAGGCTTGCTCTGCAGAACTCAATTCAAGCTTATAACGAGCAAAACTCGCCTCCAAGCTACCACTCAACTCTTAAGTCCAACTGGCTACTCAAAGGAATTCCTCCTTTTAGCTTAGGCCTAACTCATCTTCCAACCAGAAGATTCAATCCCGAAACATCGCAAGGAATACGGACTGACAAGGTGTAACGACCCAGGTTTTTCTTCCCGGTCTTCCAGGTATGCCCTAGGGGTAATTTGGTAATTTGGTCGGGCCGTCAGGGTCATTTGTGTCTTTTCCAGTTACTAAAATTATTGGATGGTTTTATGTAGGTTTTTGGAGGGGTTTGTGGTTTGGTTTGAGCAAGGTTTGTTGCAAAAGTAAAAATAAAGGAATTTGTGCCGCAAATGGTTTGAACCCGGTCTCCTGGGAAGCTTGTAGAGATGTGTACCAATTGAGCCATTAGGTGCTCTTGTTGTTCTTTCTGCATCACATCTTAGTTAACCTTGGATTTTGGAGTTTTGGTGCATTTGGTTAAATGAAATAGAACTAGGTTTATTCCATCTTCTTCTCCAAATCTCCTCTTGGCCGCACAAGCTCTCCCTCTCCATAGCACTTGCCGATTCTTCATCCTTGCAGCTCCCTTGGATCGATCATCATCATTCCGAGTGAGTCTTCATCCTCTTCATCTCCTCATTTGGTTATTGATGCTGGCCGAAGGTAAGAAGTAGAGAGTTGTGTGTGTTGTGTTGATTGCAGCCAGCCGAGAGAAGCAAAGAAGATAGATCGCCTCGCTGCCGTCGCACTCGCTTCGCACAGTCGCCGGACAAAGAAGCCTTTCTGCATCGGCCGCACGCCATCGCGCACTGTGACGCCCAGATCCGCTGAGCGCCGCCGCCGCGCACCAGTCGCCGCCAGATCTGTTGAAGCAGCCCTCCCGCGCGCCATCGCTCGCCAGATCGTGCCAGATCGCGCCCAGCAGCAGACGCCAGATCGTGCCAGATCGCGCGCAGCAGCAGAGACGCTGGGTTACTACGCCCGCGCGCGCTTTCGCTCGAAGCCGCTCGCCCGCGCCCACCAAGGCCCGCATCGCGCTCGTCGCACGCCAGCCCACGCGCTTTTTGCCCGAAGCCGCCGCCCACGCGCCCAGCCGCGGCTCCGCGTCTGCCGTCGCGCTGGGCCAGCGCCAAGGCTGCTGAAGCCGCCGCCAAGACGCCAGACGCTGCGCACACTGCGCTCGCCCTCGCTGTGGCATCCGCGCCGCGCGTGCCGTGCGCCACAGCCAGCCGCCGCCACCGCTGCCGCGCCGCCACAACAGCTGCGCTACCGCTTCTGCACTGCGCTACTGCCAAGCCGCAGCTCTCAAGCTCGTGTCGCCGCCGCCGCGTGTTCCCCTTGAGCCGAGCTTGTCGTTTCTTTATTGTTTAGACGCTTTAGATGCTGATTATTATTGGTTTGCTAGGTTCCCGCCGCTAGCTCGGGATTGTTCCGCAGCCTTAGGATTTGTGTGTAGAAGCCTCCCCCAAGGTAAGGATTTCTTACCGAGTTGTGTGGGCCCATGCGTATATTTGTGATTGTTGTTTTGTATGCCTCGTATGATTATTAGCATGTTTAGCCCTAGGTGCTCGCTCAATTCCCGATCGCATGAACTCTTGTATTGTTTCTCATGTTAGCCCATGCTAGGTTGTTCCATTCTCGCATGTTCGATATCTGTTTTGCTTCGTAGTATCATGTTAGGTTCCTTGTATCTCATGGAGCACGTATTGACCGCATTGATTGATTTATTATTATTGCTATGGTTTAGAGTTCGTAGGTAGCATCATCCGCCGATGCATAACGTAACTTGCATCCCCGACAGGACGCACGAGATGGTACTCCGTCCTCGATCCCGCTAGGGTTTAGCTAACCCTAACGGCCGCCCTACAATCTTGGGTGAGGGTGGCAAATCGTTAATTGCCCCAACGGCCGGGATGATGACTTGGCATTGCTCATCCCTCGGCAATGCACGCCCTCGCCGTGTTCGGCCGTAGCCCTCTGATCGCCACTGTTAGGGCAAGGACCGCTTCGTGTGTAAGCCTACCACGACCGGTTCCTTTAGCCTCAAAGTGCGGTGGTACAGCCGACATAGTTCACGTGTCCGTGTCTCACACCCTATGTCGCTGACACCGATCCGTAGATTTAGTTAGGCATGGTGATCGAACTCGGGCAAATTGCCACTAGACCCGCACTTCCCGCAGTTTGCAGAGAGCATGCGGTGCGCGCTTACGCCATTACAACACCGATCGAGAGCTCCTCGATCTTGAGCCGCTGCACCTTTCAGATCGATAATAGTCGCCGAGGCCGACTTGTTCCCGTGATAGCGCGCTTAGTGTGTGTTGTGGTATTTCCGACTAAGACCCCGAGTTGGCATCCGAGGTCCAAGTGTGGACTTAGCTATGTGCTCCGCCTCGTGTTTGTACTCATAGCTTGCATACATTCTTCTAGATGATCATGTATATCGTATTGTACCCTGCTGGGGATTCTTACTGGTAATTCGTTACTCACCCTTATTCGTGGCTTTCCACAGTAATCAAGGCGGAGACAGATGGTCAAGGAGGAGCCGTGATCATGGAATCCTCTGTCATCTCTCGACTATTTTATTTTATCATGACTCTTCACTTTTTGTTATTTCCCCGAATGCATGTAGACGCACAGAGCCCCGTGATGTTTTCTTACGCTTTATGGATTCCAAAGATGTTTGTACTTGTGGATTGTTTTAATGGTTTAAATAAATCTCCGATCGTAGTATGCTTTTAGAAATGTAAGTTTTGGTTGTTGAATGTTTCGCTTTTACTTGGAATCCAAATGTATTTTTCATAATGTCTTTTATTTTCACTACATGCATTGGGGTAAAGGCCCATTTAGAGCCCCTTTTGGGCCTGGTCTTTACAGCTTGGTATCGTGAGCTCGTAGTCATAGATTCTCAGATCGACCTTTTGTTGTAGGTCGCTTTTTCCATGATCATCAAGACTCGACTACCATCATGTGCACGCCTAAGTTTACTATTTGTTGTTGAAAAAGGGTTAAGAATTTACAATGCCTATCATCTAGTGTATGCCTTGTTTGGTGTTGTGGAGTGGTGACAGCAGTGTTTTTTGATTCGTTGTTGGTTTGGATGTAGATCGCCAAAGATGCTACCACCCGCATCGAGAGGAGGGTTCGAGAGCAGTGTCGAGGTATCGTGATCGGATCTCGACATCGCAGTGACATCGCCCCAAGCCGACACCGATGGCATTCCACCAAAGAGCCTCCCCCCGTTACGCCTAGAGCGGGCGTTGAGGCGATCGAAGGCCGTGAGATCGCTTCCCGGAGCAGAGTTTGCCGAGTCTATGAGGGCTTTTATGGTCGCATGTTGAGTGACCAGAGGGCGTAGACCTGTGCCTTGTTGGCGCCAAGCAGCCGGGAAGAGTCCCGAGCCCAGATCGAGCAAATGACTCGATTGGTTCAAAGAGAGCTCAAGAGCACTCCCAGCCTCCTCAGAGCAAGTAGCCCTGCAGAGGAAGATATGGCAGAGGGTGCCAAGAGTTGGGTAGGTGGTCAAGGATTTTGTGAAGTGGAAGCCCGAGAAGTTTGATGCCACCGGTGATGCGCTAGCGGCAGCTGTGTGGATTGCCCATTTGGAGTACACCTTCCCGATCATGGTGTGCCCCGATATTCGTGAGGCCGAGATGTGCGGCTCATGTGCTAGGAGGCACAAATGAGATGGTGGTGGAGTCCACCTTGAGTGAGAGACCACCGGGTCTCCACCCGCTACTTGGGAGTTCTTCAAGGCCGAGTTCAAGGTAAAGTTCATCGCTGATGAGGCTCAAGAGAAGATGGTGGAGCTCTTCCGTAACCTCGGCAGGTTCTGATTCCATTGAGGATTATGAGCGCAAGTTCTCGTGAGTATGGATATTTTGCTCCTCGCTGATTGCCACCCCGAGCCAAGATTCTCAAGTTCATATCCGGATTGAGGCAGTGGTGTTTCCTGTGATGTCGTGGCTCGTGCCCCCGACACTTATGCTAGGGTCAGCCCAGCTTAGCCACGATCTATAATGGGAAGTATCCCGCCGAGCGGGTTGTTGCCGCCTGCTCTCAGCCATTCCGCCCCCCCAGCACTGTGGGGCGTAAGAGGAAGTTTGACTTTCGGGAGGCGCCGCCGCCGCCAAGGGCGCTTCAGAACAGAGATCACGGAGAGCTCCACCCGCTTTCACTCGCGCAAGCAGGAGGACCCAGCAGATTCCCGCTTGTGCTACTTGTGGGAAAGTCCACGCCGAGCTTGTCACCGACCTAGATTGTGCTTCCGCTGTGGTAGAGAGGGGCACATGGCCCGCTTTTTGTGATCACCACTATGGCAAAATTTCTCAACAAATAATAGCAGCAGCAGGTCGAGTGTTTGCTACGACCGTCAGAGGCCGAGCGTGACGGATGCCACTGTGGCGGTGTACGCTTCTTGTTTTAGATCACCGCGCATTTGTCTTGTTTGATTCTCGTTCCACGATTCATTTGTATCTCGTGTTGTTTGGCCGAGCATGCTAAGTTAAGACTAGAGCCTCTAGGTTTCGAGTTATCTCGCTGCAACTCCTTCGAGTTAATATGTTGGCTAGAGATAAGATTAGGGATGGCCGGATCGAGATATCCGAGAGTTGTTTAGGCTACGCCATAGTTCTCGCCTATGAGCGGTTTTGATGTGATTCTTGGTATGGAGTGGTTAGTCACTAACCACGCGCTGATTGACCGCCACCGAAAGAAGTAGTGTTCAGCCCGCCAGTGTCGCCCACTTTAAGTTTCGTGGGGTCCAGGTGGAGTTTGCCCGCCGATGGTGTCACCGTGAAAGCTCGCCGCTTGCTAGCTCATGGAGCTTGGGGCTATCTAGCCAAGTTGTTCCGGAAGAGCCGCCGCTGGCTGCTGATCGTGCACCGGCCGTGGCAGGAGTTTGCGACGTGTTTCCTCGAGGAGTTACCGGGTTGCCCTGCAAGAGAGAGGTTGACTTCACAATTGAGCTCGAGCCGTGACCCTCCCTATCTCGAAGGCCCGTGATCGTATGGCGCCAAATGAGTTAAAGGAACCAAGATTCAGCCAGCAGGAGATGTTAGATCGAGGGTTCATCCGTCCGAGTGTGTCCCCGTGGGGAGCACCAGCCTGCTTTGTGAAAAAGAAGGATGGTTCTATGCGCTATGTATTGATTACCGCGAGCTTAATAAGGTGACAAAGAAGAATAAGTATCCGCTGCCCCGCATCGACGATTTGTTCGACGCACTTCAGTGGAACTTCGTGTTCTCCAAGATAGATCTCGAGATCCGGCACAATCACCATGGATCGTGATGCCGACATTCCTAAGATGCCTTTTCAGTCCGGATATGGTCACTATGAGTTTGTGGTTATGTCGCTTGATTGACCAATGCCCCACCGCGCTCATGGACATGATGGATAGGGTGTTCAAATCTTTTTGACAACTTCACATCGTGTTCATTGACGATATTCTCGATTTATTCGAGGTCTAAAGAAGACCATGCAGAGCATTTGAGGCGAGTATTGGCACTTTGAGGAAAACCAAATTTTTATGCGAAGTTTTCCAAATGTGATTTCTTGTTGAGCAGTGGCCTTCCTAGGCCACGTGGTTTCGAGAGATGGTATAGCCGTGGACCCCGCGAAGATTGAGGCCGTGAGTTCATGGGCCAAGCCGACTTCAGCTGCCGAGATTCGCAGCTTTCTCGATTTGGCAAAGTTACTACCGCTTTGTTCACAAGGACTTTTCGCTTTAGCCTCACCCTCACTCGTCTGACGAGGAAGGGTGTCGAGTTTGTTTGGGACAAAGAGTGTGATGAGAGCTTTGCTGTGCCTGCGCAGCTTTGACTTCAAAGACTGTTGGCAAATCCCGAGGGGACAGTGGTTTCGTGGTCTACAAAGATGCTTCCAAGTTTGGATTAGGTTGTGTGTTGATGCAAAGACGGAAGGTCATTGCCTATGCTTCCCGCCACCAAGCCGTATGAGCAGTAACTACCCGACTCATGATATGGAGTTGGCAAAGAGTGGTGTTTGCAATCAAGATTTGGAGGCATTACCGTGTATGGTGAGCGGATTCGTATGTTTACCGATCACCGTAGCCTCAAGTATCTGCTTACTCGTAAGGAGTTGAATATGAGGCGAGGAGATGGTTAGAGTTGGTAAAGGATTATGATCATGCGAGATTTTGTACCATCCGGTAAAGCCAATGTAGTGGCCGACGCTTTGAGTAGGAAGACGCCGCACTCATGCGGCGTTGTTGAGTTCCCACCCGGGCTTTATGAGAGAGTTCGAGCGGCCGAGGTTGCAGTGTTGTTGGGTGAGGTTACCGCCAGTGGTAGCTCAATTGTCCTGCTCACCACGCCGATTAGGCAAATGGATTTTAGATGTACCACTGGGTGACCCCGCACTTAAGAGATTGGTTGATAGAGTTAGTGCCGACGGTGACTTTGACTTTGTATATTCACCGCATAAAGGGTTGAATTATAGAGGCCGCCAGTGTGTTCCGGACATTGCGTGCTTGCGAGCAGAGTTGCTCTCTGAGGCCCACAGCTCTTTTTGCTTGGCACCCCTGGGTACCAAGATGTATCAGACCTTGCTGCACTTCCGTGGATGGGAATGAAGAGAGATGTGGCAGAGTTTGTCACCTGTCTCACTTGTCGCCAAGTGAAGGCACCTGTGCAGAGGCCACCGGTTTGTTGCAAATGACCGAGTGTACCCCAGCTGGAAATGGGAAGAGATCTCCATGGACTTTATCTCTGGTTTGCCAAGGACTCCGAGGAAGTTCTCTCGCATTTGGGTGATAGTCGACTGCTTGATCAAGAGCGCACACTTCATTCCCTGTGAGACACTTATACCGTGGAACAAAGGCGCAGCTTGTTTTTGGAGCAGATCATCCGTTATCATGGTGTGTCGGTGAGGATTGTGTCCGATCGTGACTCGCGGTTCACTTCTCGCTTCGAGAGCGCCCGTATGGGTTTGGGCACAGAGTGCGCCAAAGACAGCCTTTTCACCCTCGACGGATGGTCGACCGAGAGAGTGAATCGATTCTCGAGGATATGTTGAGGGCTTGTGTGTTGGATTTCCCAGCACCGGGACCAAAGATTCAGATTTGATGGAGTTTGCCTATAACAACAGCTACACAACGATTTATCTGATGGCTCCATTCGAGGCATTGTATGGTAAGCGCTTGTCGGCCCCGTGTTCGGGAAGAGGTTGGTGATAGACAGTGTTTTGGGTCCCGAGTTACCGCAGCTTGACCAATGGTGCAAAGGCGTAAGATTAGAGCTCGTATGTTGACAAACTTCAGAGCAGTGTAGAGTTACGCCGATGTTCGCGCCGAGATTTGGAGTTTGAGGTTGGTCAAGATGTGTTCCTTAAGGTTGCTCCGATGCGAGGTGTTCTGAGGTTTGCAAGAGGGGAAGTTGAGTCCCCGCTTTGTTGGTCCATTTGAGATCCTAGAGAGGATTGGCAGAGTTGCTTACCTGCTAGCCCTACCTCCGCTACTACGGCGGCATAGTGTTTTTCATGTATCGATGTTGAGGCAAGATGTGCCGACCCGCCGCACATTGTGGATTTTGAGCCTTTGCAAATGAATGAGGATTTGAACTTCGAGGAGAAGCCAAAGTGAGGATCCTTGCCTTTGAGACCAAGACGCTGCGTAATCGCGAGATTCGCTTGGTAAAGGTTCAAAGGGAGAATCGGGTTCTGAGGAAGCCACTTGGGAGCGGGAAGACGATATGAGATTGCATTACCCCGAGCTATTTCTGTTTTAAGGACTTTCGAGGACGAAAGTCATAAAGAGGAGGGAATATTGTAACGACTCTGTGTTTTTCTTCCCGCTTTCCGTGTATGCCCTAGGGTAGGGGTAATTTGGTCGGGCCACAAGTGTCGCTTGTGTCTTTTCCAGCTACTAAAATTATTGGATGGTTTTATGTAGGTTTTTGGAGGGGTTTGTGGTTTGGTTTGAGCAAGGTTTGTTGCAAAAGTAAAAATAAAGGAATTTAGGCCACAATGGGTTTGAACCCTGGTCCCGGGAAGCTTGTAGAGATGTGTGCCAATTGAGCCATTAGGTGCTCTTGTTGTTCTTTCTCGCATCACATCTTAGTTAACCTTGGATTTTGGAGTTTTGGTGCATTTGGTTAAATGAAATAGAATTAGGTTTATTCCATCTTCTTCTCCAAATCTCCTCTTGGCCGCACAAGCTCTCCTCTCCATAGCACTTGCCGATTCTTCATCCTTGCAGCTCCCTTGGATCGATCATCATCATTCCGGTAAGTCTTCATCCTCTTCATCTCCTCATTTGGTTATTGATGCCGGCCAAGGTAAGAAGTAGAGAGTTGTGTGTGTTGTGTTGATTGCAACACCGAGAGAAGCAAAGAAGATAGATCGCCCCTCGCCGCCACACCAGCCCACAGTCGACAAAGAGCCTTCGCTGCACTGGCCGCACGCTATCGCGCACTGACGCCTCAGATCCGCTGAGCAGCCCCGCCGCCGCACCAGTGTCGCCCAGATCCGCTGAAGCAGCCTCCCGCGCGCCATCGCCGCCAGATCGCGCTGATTGCGCCAAAGCAGCAGACGCTTAGATCGCGCGATCGCGCGCAGCAGCAGCAGACGCCAGACGCCACCCTCCCGCGCTTTTCGCTCGAAGCCGCTGCCACCAGCGCCACTGCAAGGCCCCAGACGCTCGCCGTGACGCTAGCCGCCCGCTCGCGCTTTTTGCCCGAAGCCGCCGCCCAGGCTGCTCAAGCGTTCAAGCTGCGCCGCCGTCGCACGCTGGGCCACCAAGCTGGGCTGAAGCCGCCGCCCGCGACGCCCAGACGCTGCCGCGACGCTGCTGCCGCTCGCTGCGGTATCCGCGTGCCGCGGTTGCGCGCCACAGCAGCAGCCACCGCCGCCCGCTGCACAGGCACACAGCGCTCGCCACCCGCCGCTGCCGTTAGCCACCGCCGCCAGCCCCAAGCTCGTGTCGCCGCGCCGCTGAGTTCCCTTTGTTTGAGCTTGTCGTTCTTTTGTTGTTTAGACGTTTTAGATGCCGATTATTATTGGTTTGCTAGGTTCCCGCCGCTAGCTCGGGATTGTTCCGCAGCCTTAGATTTGTGTGTAGAAGCTCTCCCACCAAGGTAAGGATTTCTTACCGAGTTGTGTGGGCCTCGCGATATTTGTGATTGTTGTTTTGTATGCCTGTATATGATTATTAGCATGTTTAGCCCTAGGTGCTCGTTCTAATTCCCGATCGCATGAACTCTTGTATTGTTTCTCATGTTAGCCCATGCTAGGTTGTTCCATTCTCGCATGTTCGATATCTATTCTTGCTTCGTAGTATCATGTTAGGTTCCTTGTATCTCGCTGGAGCACGTATTGGACCGCATTGATTGATTTATTATTATTGCTATGGTTTAGAGTTCGTAGGTAGCATCATCCGCCGATGCATAACGTAATCTTGCATCCCCGATGTGGACGCATTTAGATGGTACTCGCCTCCGATCCCGCTAGGGTTTAGCTAACCCTAACTACCGCCCCGCAATCTTGGGTGAGGGTGGCAAATCGTTAATTGCCCCAACGGCCGGGATGATGACTTGGCATTGCCTCGCCCCCGCAGCCGGCACGCCCCTCGCCAGTTCGGCCGTAGCCCTTGATTGCCACTGTTAGGCAAGGACCGCCTCGTGTAAGCCTACCACAACCGCCTCCTTAGCCTCAAAGTGCGGTGGTACAGCCGACATAGTTCACGTGTCCGTGTCTCACACCCCTATGTCGCTGACACCGATCCGTAGATTTAGTTAGGCATGGTGATCGAACTCGGGCAACTTTTTGCCACTAGACCCGCACTTCCGCAGTTTGCGCAGAGCATGCGGTGCGCGCTTACGCCATTACAAACACCGATCGAGAGCTCTCGATCTTGAGCCGCACCTTTCGACGACAAAGAGTCAGCCGAGGCCGACTTGTTCCCGTGATAGCGCGTTTAGTGTGTTGTGGTATTTCCGCACTAAGACCCCGAAGTTGGCATCCGAGGTCCAAGTGTGGACTTAGCTATGTGCTCCGCCTCGTGTTTGTACTCATAGCTTGCATACATTCTTCTAGATGATCATGTATATCGATTGTACCCCTGCTTGGGGATTCTTACTGGTAATTCGTTACTCACCCTTATTCTCGTGGCTTTCCACTGTAATCAAGGCGAGACAGATGGTCAAGGAGGAGCCGTGATCATGGAATCCTCACGCCATCTCCGACTATTTTATTTTATCATGACTCTTCACTTTTTGTTATTTCCCCGAATGCATGTAGACGGCACAGAGCCCCGTGATGTTTTCTTACGCTTTATGGATTCCAAAGATGTTTGTACTTGTGGATTGTTTTAATGGTTTAAATAAATCTCATCGTAGTATGCTTTTAGAAATGTAAGTTTTGGTTGTTGAATGTTTCGCTTTTTTTGGGATCCGAAATGTATTTTTCATAATGTCTTTTATTTTCACTACATGCATTGGGGTAAAGGCCCATTTAGAGCCCCTTTTGGGTCGGGTCTTTACACAAGGCTACCTCCAAAGATAATACTCGAGGCTGACATCCATGGCGCAACTCAACCACCAAAGAAACTAGGGGTTCTTCAAACCCCAAAGAACCAACAACTTTCCAGCAAAAGCTCAACTCTTAAACTGGCTGGCCTCCGCCCTTGCGGGGATAAACAACTTTTCGCTTGCTAACAAAACCATGCAGGGACCCTCTCGCTGGGCTAACCACTGCGCTACTCTGGTCCACTACACAACTCAGGAGCTACGCTGATTCCTTCTAAACGGGAACGATTCCCCAGCAAGCGAACTTTACACACGCTGGCTGACTTGCTCAAACCCAAGGGCAACAACAACCAACTCTCTTGGAAGCAACACCCAAGGGAAACTCAACTGATTGGACCACCAACCCAGAACTAGTATAACTTACTCAACCACCGAGGGAGGGGTCAACTCTCGAAACCTCTTGCTCGAACCGAGCTAGCTCTTGAAACAATCAAGAGAACCAAATCTTGGTCAACACCAAGCTCCAACTAGCCACCTCACCGGAACCAATCCGGACTCTAATCCAAACAAACACTAGCTTGCTAGACTACCAAATCGCAAAGCAACTCACCCCAAGGAACACCGCCTGGTCCGACCGAGCTCGAGAGGCTCTCCACAACCTAGGGATCCTCTCGATCACCCCGACACACACGCGGTCGTCAAACGATCTAACAGACAATCGGCTACACGGGCACAACCCTCTCCAGCATCTCAACTAAGCTGGCCAACTCCAACTTCTTGGAAACCAAGAGAACCAGAAACGCAACAGAATGCGTCATCCTCCTACTCAAACATCGACCACAACATACCTTCTGCCCAAGGTAAGGATCCGAACAGCTCTCTTAGCCATGACGATCAGAAACTGCGCGGCTTTCCTACCACCGCTCTTGTTCAGTTCCAACTGAACTCTAACCATGCCAAGGCCCAACTAGCAAAACTTGCTTAAACAATGTACTCTCGCAAACGAGCACGTCATCCTTACAACCAAAGCCAGGGCACTTGCCAAGAACTAAAGCATTGACACCTCAAAGACTAAGCACTGGTTCCTCAACACGAACCCCTCGTGGTTCTTCAAACATACACCACGGAACGAGCTACACAATAGTACACCGGGGTGTACAGCTTCAACTTGATTCCTTAAGATCCAATGCCAACAAGGACTCTCACACAGGGCAACTTTTGCCTCCAAATAGAGCCACTACTAACAAGGGAGCAACAAGAGTTCAAACCCTCTCGGGGCCAACTCACCACGAAAACCACATTGGCCAACTCACTCTTACAAGAGCATATCCATACCAAGCTAACATACCTCAAACCAAAGTGCCCACTAAACGCGCTCCAAACAACCATCCAACTCATGGCTCTAACACTGGATCAACCACGCATCCTCGATGCCAACACTACCCATACTAGGGTAACTCAAAGGGTAGCCGAATCATGCTACCATCTAACCGCTCACAAGCTCACAACACAGCGCGAGAACTCGAACGCGCTTAGCTTTTAATGTAAAATTTACAACATCCTTTGGTACCCAACTCTTGAGACTCTCGAAAGCTCCTACTTTCCTCGAAAACCTCATACTTGTAGTCCTCTGACTACCATCGAGCTAGATCTCTTATGCAACCCAAACAGGTGCAATCTCAGGAAAACGGGTACAAGACTAGTGGGGATGTTGTACTCTGGGCGGCCATGGAACCACCTGCACCAAAAAGTGCCAACTGGCCTGAATCTAGGACTCCTCTCAAAGCTTGGTGCCAACAGGCACTACATCCTTTATAACACAAATCAGCCCTAAACGAGCTTTATGCCCTCTCGAGGATAGGGAAGGTCACCAGTAAGGACCCGACCTAGAATACTACCCCTAAACCTAGGTCCTCACTCAAAGATGCAAGTTAAATATTTCAACAAGCGGTTTATTGCTCATATTTAAAACGTTTTCAAAACATTTGGAAACGGGGAACACTTAAAACATAACCAACATTTTCATAAAGCAAATCCAATCAAGGTAAAATAAGCCTGGCCAGTATTTATAAAAGAACATTCAAAATAGCTTTTTAAACAACTTTAACATCATTCCCTAGGACTCCTGCCCCACCTACATGCCAATAAATAAATGCAAACAATAAACGACAGAGTGCCTACAAATTTCCAATGATCAAACAACTCCCTCCTCTAGCCATCCCGGTGTCAGTCCTGGTTACCCGTGGAAAACCACAGAATAAGGGTGAGTATAAACATACTCAAGAAGAATCCCCAATCGGGTACACAATACGATACATCACCATCTAGCACCCTAGTATACATGCAAATAAAACAATGACTTAGAGCAAAACGGTTGAATTAGGCTATGAACTACTTCTAGAGCGAGCCTATTCAAGGGCTTTCAACTACAAACCTTCATCCTAGGTTCTACACTTTGGATGCCCTTCTGCCTTACACAACCTAGACTCAAAGATGCCCAAAGGGGGCCTTACACACCAAGGATGCCTATCTGGGCCTTACACCTCCGTAATCGCTGATGCCCAAAGGGGGCCTTACCCACCTAGGATAACCATCGTGGTCTTACAACTCCAACTCAAAGGATGCCCATCGGGACTTACACACCTAGGATGCCCATCGAGTCTTACACCTCCAACTCGCTGATGCCCATCTGGGACTTACGCACCTAGGATGCCCATCGTGGTCTTACACTTCCAACTCGCTGATGCCCATCGGGACTTACACACCTAAGATGCCCATCGTGGTCTTACACCTCCAACTCGTTGATGCCCATCTGGGACTTACACACCTAGGATGCCCATCGTGGTCTTACACTCCAACTCGCTGAAGCCCATCTGGGACTTACACACCTAGGATGCCCATCGTGTCTCACACCTCCAACTCAAGGATGCCCATCGGGGACTTACACACCTAAGATGCCCATCGGGGTCTTACACCTCCAACTCAATGATGCCCATCGTGACTTACACACCTAGGATGCCCATCGGGTCTTACACCTCCAACTCGCTGATGCCCATCGTGACTTACACACCTAGGATGCCCATCCGGTCTTACACCTCCAACTCGCTGATGCCCATCTGGGACTTACACACCTAGGATGCCCATCGGGTCTTACACCTCCAACTCGGATGCCCATCGTGACTTACACACCTAGGATGCCCATCCGGGTCTTACACCTCCAACTCGCTGATGCCCATCGTGACTTACACACCTAGGATGCCCATCGTGGTCTTACACCTCCAACTCAAGGATGCCCATCGTGACTTACACACCTAGGATGCCCATCGTGGTCTTACACCTCCAACTCAAAGCTGATGCCCATCGTGACTTACACACCTAGGATGCCCATCGTGGTCTTACACCTCCTGATGTCCATCGGGGTCTTACCCGAGCCTGACCTAAACTAGTTACCCCTACAGCCTTTCTACACTATACATCACCCGCCTATGCCCGGCACTTTTAAACTAACAGATAAAATAGAACAAGGTATGCCAAGATAATTAAACCCCTTGCATGGAACTAATGTAATATATCAGGGACACAAGAGCAACACGATCCGAAGCAAGAGAAAACATGTAACCTACCCACTGGAAATTTCATACAATCACAAGACATGGCATGCTGGAAGAACAAACCTAGCATGGCACTAACATGAACAACAAGCCACATGTTAGCAAGATTTCAAACATAAGCTGTTCAATAGCTAACATACTCATAACAACAACCAAGCATACAAGGCACAATCATGATAGCATCGCAGGGTCCACATAACCACGGTAAGAAATCCTTACCTGGAAATAAGCAGAAAATAACAATCAACTTAGGGTCCAAAAGAGTGGAGGCTCGGGAATTACCCACCGAGAAGGCACTAGGTCTCGGCCGCAACAATTTTGGCAAAACAGGCTCTCGGCGGCAAGTGGGCAGGCAGGAAGTGCAGCTGGGGCGAGCAGACTGGGCGCTGTTCGGCGCTGCTGGGCACGCTGGCACGGCAGGGGACCGGCGTTGGCACGGCAATGGACAGGCGCGCGGACAGGCGCTGGCGACACGGTCGTGCAGGCGCGGACGGCGCTGGGGCGCGGGCGCGCTGGAGCGCAGAAGCAGACGGAGACGCCCGACGCGGGCGCGCTGGTGCTGGGTGACCGGCCAGGTAACGCTACTGGCGGCGTCGGCGTCGGGCGACGGGTCGCTTGGCCGCGACAGCGCTCTGGCCGCTTTACCGGGCGCGATGGGCTGATGGTCGGGCGATCAGGCTGATGGCGTGCAGAGGATGTCGCTGGGCCGGTGGCTCGAGGCGGCTTTGCACACTTGACTCGCTGGGTTTCTTGGTGAGGTCGGCAAGGAGAGAGAGAGAGAAAGAGAGTGAGAGAAAGAGAGAGAGAGAGAGGTAAAACAAGGGGAATGGGATTTTCTTGATTTTCTTTCCTTTTCCTAATTTAAATTGGTCTTGGTGACCTAAATCTCTTCCCCGGCTTTCTCCTTCGATTCCCTACTAAGCAACCTTTTCTCCTTATTAAAACTCATTTAAACCAAGCTTCCAAATCACCATCAAGGGCAAGTGTTCAAATCCCAATGGAAGCACTTAAATTAACAATAATTTTGTTAATTACCAAATCACCTCCAAACTTCCAACCAACTAGCCCGAACTTCTTGGGTCCTCGCAACCAACAACAATCAAGCCTCGACATAAGGGCGTATGACCCCAAGTCTTGAAAATCCACAAAACCGCTACGGGGCAAAAGACCAAAATACCCCTAAGGGTTAAAATAGCTCTAACGCCCATCCGAACATCCGAATAATGAACCTAAACACCGGGAAACCGGAATAGAAAATCGGGCCGTTATAATAATCCTCTTTTTAAGACTTTCGCCCTCGAAAGTCCTAAAACGAAAACAACTCTAGGAAAACTCCACCGATCCTTAACCAACCAACTCCTTGTCAAGCCAACACTAGTCCTTCTTCGAAATCCCGACCCTCTTGGGTTTCCAAAGGCTCAAGCCAAAAAGGCATCGAGTCCGCCACAAACTACCTCAACCAAAATCCGAACATACACCGAGCTTCAAGAAAAAGATGCGATAGTGCTAGCTTGTAAGCCACATCCTCAAACTCGCACCAACTCTCAAAATGTCTCACAACCCTAGGGCTCACTTATCCTCGCCGACCCAACTCGTAACGCTCCACCACTGGCGCTACTCTCAAAGAAACTTGTGGACTGTTACAGTGCTCTAAAACTCCACGCCACGCACCGGCCAGCATTCTCTTAATACTCACACCGTAAACGAACAATCTCATCCCTACACCATGTCAAGCAACCAACCGAACCTCTCGCCCCAAAACCACCACCCTACTCTTACTTCACAAGAGACCAACGAACTCCAATGGTTGCCTATAAGCCTTAACGAAATCCAATCGAACCACCACCGCGCGGCCGATCCCAAAGGCAAACTTGTCCAACTAGAACGCTGGCCCACAACACTTAAGCAACCATCTTGAAGAGCACCGATGCACTCAAGCCGTGGGCACATACCGTTCACTGTGACGGCTAACGCCACTAACACTAGCCGAAACTTCACCACGCCACCCCGATGATGGGACAAGGTCCAGAACAGTGCTCCACTCACCAAACTAATAAACCGGAGCCCTCATCGGCCGACAACAACTTTCCAATGCAATCCGATCAGCCACCGCCTAAGAGAATATCGCCAGACAGAAAACAAACAACATACCTCTCTCAAAATCTCGAGCAAAGAAGGAATAAAACAACACGCGCTACTTGCAACACAACACCTCTAGGATAACAACTCAAAGGTTTGACCAACCAATGCCACGACACCTCTATGCCAACCCCTCAACTTTGGCTCAACTAAATGCCAACCACGAACGCGCACAAACCGTGAGCAAAGCCCGAGAATGGCTTGCTCGCAAACTCAACTCAAGCTTACAACTAGCGGCTTGCCTCCAAGGACATGCAACTCTCAAGTCCAATCAAGCAAACGAATGACTTCCTCCTTTAGCTTAGTCCTCGTGGCCACGCCCGCTTGCTCCAACCAAGCTAGCTCTTACAACAACATGGGAACCAACCCTTGGCCAACTACAAGCACCAACAGATAATAGCTTTCAAGCCAACGCGAGGTACTAAAACAACACTAGCTCGCCAATCGACTACAAGCTTTCAAAGAACTCAACCGAGGAACACTACCGGTCCTGGCCGAAGCTCGTGAGGCTCTCCACAACCTATGGTTCCTCCGATCACCCTCCGACACACACAAACCGGCCAAACGGCCTAATGCATAACCGCTACATGGGCACAACTCTCTCCAAAGATCTCGACTATGCCGGGCGTGCTCCAACTCCTCGAAAGACCAAGAAGACCAGTAAATACTACTGTAATGTGTCACCCAACTCAAGCATCGACTACATCATAGCTTCTACTCAGTAGGGATCCGGCCAACACTCTTAGCAATGACGGACAAAAACTACGCGCTTTTGCTACCACCGCCTTTGATTAGTTCCAATCAACTCCAACCATCGATCAACAAGAAATTCCTCTACCTGTGTCAAAGGCCAACTAGCATAACTTGCCTAAGCAACAACCCGCTACAAGCACGGTATCCTTACGATCAAAATTAGGCACTTGCCAAGAACTAAAGCCCTAACACCTCAAGGATCGAGCACTCGTTTCTCAACACGAACCTTTCGTGGTTCCCAAAACATACCCCAAGGAACGAAGCTACACAAGAGTACACCGCGCACACACCCAACTTGATTCCTTAAGATCCAACACGAACTCTAACACAAGGTAACCTTTGCCTCCAAAAAGAGCAACAACTAGCAAGGGAGCAACAAGAGTTCAAACCCACTCTGGGTCAACTCACCACAAAACGCCCCATTGGCCAACTCACTCTACAAGAGCATAACCACACCAAGCTAACAACCTCATACCAATGTGTTCACTCAAATGTGCTCCGCACAATCCATCCAACACATGGCTCCCACGCTGACTCAACCACGCATCATCGATGCCAACTCTACTCGCACTCAAGGAAACTCAAGGGTAGTCGAATCACTCTACCAACAAACCGGCTCACAAGGCCACAACACAAACGCGGAACTCGAACGCGGTAGAGCCCTTAACAACCTACAACCTCTTTTGTACCCAACTCCCGTGACCTTGAAAGCTCTTGCTTTCCTCGAACGCCCTTACACTCGTAGTCCTCCGACTACCACCGAGCTAGATCCCTTATGCAACCCAAACAGTGCAACCTCGTAAAATTGGTACAAGGCTAGTGGGGATGCTAAACTCCGGCGGGTCATAGAACTACCTCGCACATCCGTGCGAGCCGGGCCTGCACTCTAGACCTCCTTACGAGCTTGGTGCCAACAGCACTACATCCTTTACAACACAAACATCCCTTTACAGTGCTTTAAGCCCTTCCCGAGGGTAAGGAAGGTCACACTCCAGGACAGGCAATGGCAATCAACACAAGAGTCTCAACACTCGAGTAGTCTACTCTCTCCGCAACTCGCCTAGCAGACATGCCACGGCCTACCCTCGTATCCCACTCGATGCTCAACAACTACTCAAAGCCAACACTCAAGTGGCATCAACTAGTTCCACCTTGGGAACATGCTAACAAAAAGGGTGCTCCACTTCTAGTAGCCAACAAAACAAAAAAAAACAAGGACGGATTAAGTTCGACAAGCAAACTTCACATTTCACCCCGCCACGAGGATACTAAAAGAGCTGGCCGCAAATGACAAAGAAGTTTGCTAGGTGTCAAGATGTCTCTACATCTTCCTCAAAAGCTACTAACATGGCACTTGCCAATCGACCGGTGGCTCGTGGAGACTCGCTAGTCCACCTCTCTCTCAAGGGGACTTCCACCACCAAATCAACAGATCAAATAAAGACCAGAACGGCACGCCTTGGCCTCAACATCGTGTCATCCCCACGCCGATGATAAACTCGATCCTCGCCAACCACCTAGCTTCGCTGCAAACTCGGCGGCTCCATCACGCCAACTAACTCATCAAAGATAAACTCGCTGATCAAGCCCTCCCGAGAACCTCCAGACTACCGAGCTACCGGGGTATCTTCTAAATAAACTCACACCGGGCTATCTGTGCCCGAGACTCGACCACGCCGCTACAATCGCGCTTCTAGGTCTCCGCTCTTGATAGCTAAAAGACTCGCCATCAATTCTCTCATGGCTAGAGCACACTCTACTCAAGGAGTCTCACTCGAGGCATGCTAGCCTCTACCCTCTTCTCTTGGCAACTCAACTTCCAGGCCAAATGTGGCCTACGGTCTAGACAACCCCGACGTGGTCTCATCATCGACATGCGCACCCAACTCCTTGGCCGGAAATACCCAACGCCCTCGCTTCCTCTATGTGTAATCAAAGATAAGCGATCTACACTAAACACAAAGCTAGTCCACACCGACTCTCACTACCCCACAAGGGGAACATATGTATACTAGATGCGGTATTGTAAAATAAAACCCTTAGCTTAATGAACTCGCATAAACTCGACGGCCGCGGAGTGCCGATGATCATGGGGACAACAACCTACAAAGCAAAGTTAGTCTACGTAATCTATGACTCGAGCTCGATACCAACTCAGAAAGACCCGACTGAATACGGTCCCTAAACCTAGGTCCTCACTCAAAGATGCAAGTTAAATATTTCAACAAGCTGTTTTTAGTGCTCATATTTAAAACGTTTTCAAAACATTTGGAAACGGGGATCACTTAAAACATAACCAACAATTTTCATAAAGCAAATCCAATCAAGGTAAAATAAGCCCGCCAAAGATTTATAAAAGAACATTCAAAACAATTTTTTAAACAACTTTAACATCATTCCCCTAGGACTCTGGCCCACCTACATGCCAATAAATAAATGCAAACAATAAACGACAGAGTGCCGACAAATTTCATGATCAAACAAATTTCCTCCGCTAGCCATCCCGGTGTCATTCCCAAGTTACCCGTGGAAAACCACAGAAATAAGGGTGAGTATAAACATACTCAAGAAGAATCCCCAACCGGGTACAATACGATACATCACCATCTAGCACCCTAGTATACATGCAAATAAAACAATGACTTAGAGCAAAACGGTTGAATTAGGCTATGAGCTACTTCTAGAGCGAGCCTATTCAAGGGCTTTCATCTACAAATTTCATCCTAGGTTCTACACTTTGATGCCCTTCGGCCCTACACAACCTAGGACTCAAAGATGCCCAAAGGGGCCATACACACCTAGGATGCCTATCCGGGCCTTAAACTTCCGTAATCAAGTGATGCCTAGTGGGGCCTTACACACCTAGGATGCCCATCGGGGGTCTTACAACTCCAACTCGCTGATGCCCATCGTGACTTACACACCTAGGATGCCCATCGTGGTCTTACACCTCCAACTCGTTGATGCCCATCGGTACTTACACACCTAGGATGCCCATCGTGGTCTTACACCTCCAACTCGCTGATGCCCATCTGGGACTTACACACCTAGGATGCCCATCGTGGTCTTACACCTCCAACTCGCTGATGCCCATCGGGACTTACACACCTAGGATGCCCATCGTGGTCTTACACCTCCAACTCGCTGATGCCCATCTGGGACTTACACACCTAGGATGCCCATCGTGTCTCATACTCCAACTCGCTGATGCCCATCTGGGACTTACACACCTAGGATGCCCATCGAGGTCTTACACCTCCAACTCGCTGATGCCCATCGTGACTTACACACCTAGGATGCCCATCCGGTCTTACACCTCCAACTCAAGTTGATGCCCATCGTGACTTACACACCTAGGATGCCCATCGTGGTCTTACACCTCCAACTCGCTGATGCCCATCGTGACTTACACACCTAGGATGCCCATCGTGGTCTTACACTCTCCGATGTCCATCTGGGTCTTACCCGAGCCTGACCTAAACTAGTTACCCCCACAAATTTCTACACTATACATCACCTCCTATGCCCGGCACTAACTAACAGATAAAATAGAACAAGGTATGCCAAGATAATTAAACCCCTTGCATGGAACTAATGTAATATATCAGGGACACAAGAGCAACACGATCCGAAGCAAGAGAAAACATGTAACCTACCCACCGGAAATTTCATACAATCACAAGACATGGCATGCTTGAAGAACAAACCTAGCATGGCACTAACATGAACAATAAGCAACATGTTAGCAAGATTTCAAACACAAGTCGCTCAATAGCTAACATACTCATAACAACAACCAAGCATACAAGGCACAATCATGATAGCATCGCAGTGGTCCACACAACCACTGTAAGAAATCCTTACCGAAACAAGCGTAAAATAACTACCATAAGCCAACCAAGCGACTCCCGAGCTTCTAAGTGAACCCGAGCAACCTAAGCATTTAATAAAAATATCCTAATTAAATAACAACAGCCAATCAACTTAGGGTCCAAAAGAGTGGAGGCTCGGGAATTACCCACCGAGAAGGCACTAGGTCTCGCCCCAACAATTTTGGCAAAACAGTTCTCGCGGCAAGTGGGCAGCAGGACGTGGTACCGGGCGAGCAGATCGGGCGCCATGGCGCTGGCGGCACGCTGGCGCGTAGAGGGGACCGGCGCTGGCGCGGCAGGGGACAGGCGCGCGGACGGGCGCTATGGCGACATGGCTGCGCAGCGCGCGCAGGCAGACGGAGACGCCGACGACGCGTGCGCGCTGGCTGCGCTGGTGACGGCCGTGGCGACGCACAAGGCGCTCGTGTTCTGGCGACGGCCGCCGGCCGCGACAGCGCCCGGCCGCCGCTGGCTTGGCGATGGATGATGGTCAAGCGATCGGGCTGATGGTCGGGCGATAGGCTGATGGCAGCAGGGGGCCGGGTCTGGGCCGGTGGCTCGAGGCGGCTTTGCATGCGACTTGGCTGGGTTTCTTGGTGAGGTCGGCAAGGAGAGTGAGAGAGAAAGAGAGAGAGAGAAAGAGAGTGAGAGAAAGAGAGAGAGAGAGAGAGGTAAAACAAGGGGAATGGGATTTTCTTGATTTTCTTTCCTTTTTCTAATTAAATAGGTCTTGGTGACCTAAATCGCTTCCCCGGCTTCCTCCTTCGATTCCCTACTAAGCAACCTTTTCTCCTTATTAAAACTCATTTAAACCAAGCTTCCAAATCACCATCAAGGGCAAGGGTTCAAATCCCAATGGAAGCACTTAAATTAACAATAATTTTGTTAATTACCAAATCACTTCCAAACTTCCAACCAACTAGCCCGAACTTCTTGGGTCCTCGCAACCAACAACAATCAAGCCTCGATAAGGGCAGGAGGACCTCAAGTCTTGAAAATCCACAAACCCCTTATCGGGGCAAAAGACCAAAATACCCCTAAGGGTTAAAATAGCTCTAACGCCCATCCAACATCCGAATAATGACTCAAAACACCTGGGAAACCAAAATAGAAAATCGGGCATTTACAAATACACTCCAAGTGACGGGCAATGGCACTTAACACAAGAGTCCCAATACTCGAGCAGCCTAAACTCCGCATCTCGCCTAATGCAGACATGCCACGCCTACTCCTCGCATCCCACTCAATGCTCCACGTAAGCTCAGACAACTTCTCGTGATCCCACTCGATGCTCAACAAAAGCTCAAAGCAACTCCTCTGGTGGCAACAACTAGCTCCACATTTGGAACATCCAAATAAAAGAGTGGTCCACTCTACTAGCCCGCTGGAATCCACAAACGGATCAAGCCCCGATAAGCAAACTCCACACTACACCTCGCTACGAGGGTACTAAGAGAACTAATCGCCAAACGACAAAGAAGCTTGCAAGGGGGCAAAGATGCCTCTACATCTTCCTCAAGCCACTAACACGGCAACTTGCCTATGGATCGGGCGATCGGTGGAGACTCGCTAGTCCACCTCTCTCAAGGGACTTCCACCACCAACCGCTGTACCAAATAGCACAGAACGGCACACCTCGGCCTCTCAATGTGCAGAATATCCCAACACACGATGAAAATCTCGATCCTCGCCAACCGCTTTACTACTAGCAATAGGACTTTCTAAAACATCGAGCTCTACAGCATCCACTTGCCAAATCAAGGCGGCTCCATCAACGCTAACAATCTCATCCGCATAAACTCGCTGCTCATGCCTCCCCCGAACCTCCGGGCTACAAGAGCTACTGGGGTGTCTCACTGAAAAAACTCACACCGGGCTATCTATGCCCGGACTCTCACTACGCACTACAATCGCGCTCGGGTCTCCACTCTCTCGCTAGCTAAAGACTCGCCATTAAATCTCTCATGGCCGGAGCACACTCGCCAAGGAGTCACACTCTCGAGGCGTGCTAGCCTCTACCTCCACTTGGCAACTCAATCGCCAGTGGCCAATCGTGGGCCTACGGGTCTACACTACCCCTCGACGCGCCTCAACATCAACACGATCACCCAACTCCTCTGGCCGACATGCCAAGCGCCCTCGCTTCCGAAAAAGCGATCAACATATCGCGCGCGATCCGCACAAAGCATAAAAGCCGCCCACACCGCTTTCACCGCCATCAAATCGCCGCACTTCAAAAGTTAGCATGATGGCGCTTCTAAGCCCAAACCAACAACGAGTCGTAACTCGCTGCCTCCGCCCACAACACTACACAAGGCATAAAAGCTAGATGAAAAGTATTGTAAATTCTAACCCTTAGCTTAATGAACTCGCATAAACTCGACGGCCGTGGAGTGCTAATGATCATGGGAACAACAACCTACAAAGCAAAGTTAGTCTACAAAATCTATGACTCGTGCTCGATACCAACCGTAAGGACCCAACCCAAAACATACGGTCCTAAACTGTGTTCTCACTCAAAGATGCAAGTTAAATATGATAACAAGCGGTTTAGTGCTCATATTTAAAAACTCTTCAAAACATATGAGAAGGGGGAACCCTTTAAAACATAACCAACAATTTTCATTTAAACAAAACCAACAAAATAAAACAAGCTCCGCCAAGTTTTTATAAAAACATACAATACAATTTAAACAACTTTTTAAAAATGTTCCCTAGGACTTCTCATTCCATCTACATGCCAATAAAACAATGCAATAACAATAAATGATAGAGTGCCGATAGCCCCCCATGATCAATCACCCCGCCCCTCCGCTAGCCCTTGTGGTGTTGTCCTGCAAGTTACCCGAAAGATAAATAAGGGTGAGTATAAACATACTCAAGAAGAATCCCCAACCGGGTACAATACGATACATCACCATCTAGCACCTCAACATGCAAGCAAACAAATTATCAACATGCATCATAGCTCAACGAGCTCATAATGCAAGATCCGAGTCATCTAAGTCTCCTACTTCGCCCTAATGATTGGTTATCCTAACCAATCCCGGACATCACCGAGGTCTCTTTCACTGGGGATTGATCACCAAAAACCGATCCTAAGGATGTCCTCAAGGGCCTCTTAGCCCTTGCTAATAACTGACTTACGGAGAGTACTCAAGTCCGCTCTCTAAATCGAAGGAATGGTGTACTCACGACATTAGCCCGAGGAGCTCTCCGAACTCGCAACTAACGCTGCAGCGCGCAAATCGCATGCCGCCGCAACCGCGCAGAAATGTGGGGGCCTAAGGACAAACTACGCGCCGTATGCATGCCTAAGACTCGGCAAAGTTGTCACCGATCGAGTAGCGCGAGGCCCTCGGGGCTCATCTCGCGGCAAAACAACCATCGACCAAGCTAAGAACCGCCAAGGTAGGCTTACACCGCTAAGTGGTTCCGCCTAGCAGCTACAACCAGGGCTTATGCCGATGTGGGTAGCTAAATCCACATCGGCGCCGGGGGAAGCAATGTACGCATGCCGCGCGCGACTTTACTCCCGACTGTGGGGACAAAGTACGCTATGTCCGCCTCACCGGATGATGACAAACCCTACAACTCTATCTAAGAGTACAGAGTAAAATGATTCCCGGCTAGCAAACAATAACCGACATCAAACACGCTTACCTAGCATGATACTACGAACTTAAGCAGAATCATAAGCATGCCGAAGAACAAACCTAGCATGGCACTAACATGTAAAATCAAAACATGCTAGCAAGAGATCAATCAAAGTCGCCTCTATCATTATCATGCTCATAACAATCAAAGAAACATACAAGGCACAATCATGATATATCACAGTGGTCCACACAACCACTGTAAGAAATCCTTACCGAACAAGCAGTAAAATAATAACAATCAACCAAGCAACCTCGAGACTCTAATCGAACCCAAATGTAATTTAAACATTCAAATAAAACACCCCAATTAAATCCATAATCAGCTGCCAACAAATCAGAGCCCAACGAAGAAAAGACTCGGGAAATACCATACGAGAAGCCACAAGGCTCGGGCCAACCAACACACAATAGGGCAGCCGCTGGCGTGGTGGCAGGCACCGCGCGCAGTATCGCACGCTACTGGGCGCGAGAGGTCGCGCGCGACGAGCCGGGCGACAAGGGCGCGGCTCGAGCTCCTCCGGGCGATGCGCGCGCGCGAGGCTCGACACAAAGACGGCGAAGGGCGCGAGCTCTGTGAGCTGCGTGGACGCGCGCGGGCGATGCAATGCGACGCCTCAGTGGCACTTGGGATGGCACGGCGAGCTGCTGTGGCGCACGGCTGGCATAAAGCAGGCACTTTGACTTGGGCGACGCGGGGCTCGGGCGACACTGCGCGACGTGACACAGGGCAGGGCGACTCGATGGCACCGCGGCGCTACCGAGCCGGGCGAATGGGCGTTGGGGTTGGGCGAAGTTGGGGTCGGCCTGGCCGGGGTGAGGGCTCTGGTTGGGGGAGAGAGAGAGAGAGAAGGGAAAATGGGGAATAAAGGAAAATATGGGATTTTATCCAATTTCCATCCTTATCCATTTTATCGAATTTTATCCAAATATAAAAAGCCTTAATATCCCTAAAATCCCATTTCCGCTTTCCTCCTTCGAGACCCGATCAAGCAACCTTTTTCCAATAAATAAAACTCACTTAAATCAACCTCCCAAATCAACACTAAGGGCCCGGCTGAATCCCAAAGGAAGCACCCAAACAACCATAACTTTGCCCAAAACCCAAATCACAACCGAACTCCCAAACGAATAGCCCAAACATCTCGGACTCGCAAATCCACCAACAAACAAGCCTCGACAAAGGTAGAAGATGCCTCGGATCCCGAAAATCCACAAATTCCGCCTCAGGAGCCAAAAGACCAAAATACTCCCTAAGGGTCAAAACAAATTTCTAACGCCCAACCGAACAATCGAATCAACCTAAGCACTCTCGAAACTGTAATAGAAAATCGCCATTATAAGCTATGATTGATCTCTTGCTAGCATGTTTACCTGACAGTACATGTAAGTGCCATGCTAGGTTTTTTCTTCCAAAGATGCTTATGATTCCCGCTTTAATTTCGTAGTATCATGCTAGGTAAGTGTGATTGATGTCGATTATTGTTTGCTAGCCAGAATCATTTACTCAGACTTTAGCTAGTAAAGTAGGGTTTGTCATCATTCGTAGGCCGAGAGCGACATAACATACTTTATCCCAACCGGCCGGGAGTAGAGCGAGCGGCATAATGTACATTGCTTCCCTACTACGATGTAGATGTAGCTACCACATCGGCATAAGCCTAGTTTGTAGCTCGCTAGAGCGAACCCCCGCTAACGGTGTAAGCCCGCCTTGGCCGGCTTCTTAGCTTCGTGTCGGTGGTTCAGCCGCATGATGAGTGCCGAGAGCCTCGCACCATCGTGATCGCGACACCGCCCCCGCATTTAGGCATGCGCACCGCCCGCGTGAGTTTGTACTTAGGCCCCACATTTACGCCGGCTGGCAAAGAAGATGCGGTGCGCGCGCACACGCGTTAGTCGCCGGCTTGGGAGAGCTCCTCTGCCAATGGGCGTGAGTACACCAGCCTTCCAGCTTTGTAACGGCCTGGCCACTTCCGCTTTCCTGTGTTTCCTGCTCATTATTCGATGTTCTGATGGGTCATTAGTGCTATTTTTAACCCTTAGGGGCATTTTGGTCTTTTTGCCCCTGGCCGTGGTTTTGTGGATTTTGAGGACTCTGTGGTCACCCCGCTTTGTCGAGGCTTGATTATTGTTCGCTGCAGACCCAAGAAGTTCGCTAGTTGTTTGGAAGTGTTTTGGTAATTAGCAAAATTATTGTTAATTAGAGTGCTTCCTTTGGGAATTGAACCCTTGACCTAACTGCTATTAGGAGGCTTGATTTAAATGGGTTTTATTAAATGGAAAAGAATGCGTTAGCTAGACTCAAGGAGGAAAGCCTTGGGAAGGGATTTTGACCACCCAAAGCCTATTTAACTTAGGAAAAGGAAAAGAAAAGAGAAAACCCTTATTCTTTCCCCTTCTCTCTCTCTCTCTCTCTCTCTCTCTCTCTCTCTCGACTTCACCAAGAAACCCAACCGAGCCGCACCGAGCCACACCGAGCAAGCAGCCAAAGAAGAGCCCCCGCCGCATCACCTCATGTGCTCACCCATCACCTCCGCCGCCACCCACACCGCTGCCTACCGAGTAGTCCAGAGCTCATGGGCCGGCAGCTTGCCGCCAGACGCTGACGCGCTAAAGCTATTGCGTCACACAAATTGCCGCTTGGCCACATACTTCAGACGGGCATCTCTCGTCGCATTTCACACACAATAAGGCTCGCGCCAGACGACTCATGTTGCTGGGCCGCCGTCCGCGCAAGGCCTGTCTCTCGCCGGCTTAGCTCTCTGTCGCTGCAAGGCCGCTGGCCCTCGCCACGCCAGCTGCTCCTGCAGCCTGGGCTCGCTGCCCACCAGCACGCCCCGCCGCCACTTGCCGCCGAGAGCTGCTTTGCCAAAATTGTTGGGGCCGAGACCTAGTGCCTTCTCTGCTGCAAATTCCCGAGCCTCCACTCTTTGGACCCTGTTGATTGGTCGTTGTTATTTAATTAGGATATTTTTATTAAATGCTTAGGTTGCTCTGGTTCACTTAGAAGCTCTGGAGTCGCTTGGTTTGCTTATGGTAGTTATTTTTGCTTGTTTCTGTGTAAGGATTTCTTACCGTGGTTGTGTGGACCTCGCGATGCTATCATGATTGTGCCTTGTATGCTTGGTTGTTGTTATGAGTATGTTTGTAAGGACCCGACCCAAGAAACGGCCTCTAACCTAAAGTCCTTACTTAGCATGCATGATTAAGAATGTAAAACGTCATTCAGAGCTTGAAATTTAAAACTTTGCAAAGAGGGCATATTTAAAACAAATCCATAATTCCAATTAAATAAAACAAGTAAATGGTCGATCAAGATTTTCTTAAAACAAATCAAGGGAAACAGACGAGAATCATAAAATAGTTTTTGAGTGTTTTTCCTAGGGACCCAAGTCCCACTACATGCTAAATCATAAAGAAACCAAAGAAAGAAACGCAACAACTCGTGAGTCACCTATCCATGATCATCCAAAGAGCCTCCTCCTAGCCATCCAAATTCTCCTGGTCCCAAGTTACCCGATGGAAAACCACAGAGAATAAGGGTGAGCAACGAAATACTCAAGAAGAATCCCCAACCGGGGTACAATACACGAAACAACTCATCTAGCACATGGACATGCAACCATACAATGACTTAGAGCGGAAACGGTTGGTTTAGGCTATGAGCTACTTCAAGGGCGAGCCTACTCAAGGGCTTCCGCCATGTGCCTCCTAAGTCCTACATTTGGATGCCCTTCTGTGCCTTACACAACCTAGGACACAAAGGATGCCCAAAGGGGGCCTTACACACTTAGGTTTCAAAGATACCCAAAGGGGCCTTACACCCTAGGATGCCCATCGGCCCTTACACCTCCAAAATCGCTGATGCCCAAAGGGGGCCTTACACACCCAGGATGCTCATTGGGCCTTACACCTCCAGAATCGCTGATGCCCAAAGTGGGTCCTTACACACCTAGGATGCCCATCGACTTACACCTCCGTAATCGCTGATGCCCAAAGTGGGCCTTACACACCTAGGATGCCCATCTGGCCTTACACCTCCAAACATGTCCATCTGGGTCTTACCCGAGCGGACCTATACTAGACCCTCCTACTATCTTCTATACTAAACCTAACATGTCAAAACCTAACACTTTAACTAATCTAACACAAACTTAACTCGAACATGAATCAAGCAAACATGAAGCCTATCCACTAGAAACTCATACAGCTATGAAAATCAATATGCTAACAAGTATTCGCAGGTCCACACAACCCCGTAAGAAATCCTTACCCGAAACAAGTGGAAAGTAACTATCACGAATCTACAACCGACTTCGAGCTTTTAAGCAAACCCCGAGCGACCTAAGCAAATAATAAAATATCCTATTTAAATAAATGAAAGAACTAAAATCACGGGTCCAAAGGGTGGAGGCTCGGAAATTTACTAATCGAGAAGGCACCGGCCGGGCAAGGCAGCAAAGCAGTGAGGCGTGAAGAGCGGCAAAGTCGCGCGCTTGTGGTCGAGCACCGGGCCGCACTGCCGGGCGATCGTGCAAAGCAGAGGCGCTGGGCGCGGCACGCGGGGCAAGGGCGAGGCGCTGCGGGTTCTCGCAAAGACGGCAGTGCAGCGCGGCGGGCGGGAGGACGGGCGTGCAGACGAGGTCGCGCGCGCGCGCGACGGACGAGCGACGACGCGCTGGTGCACTCGTGCGTGGTCTTGCGGATGCGCCAAACGGAAGGGTGCAGCGGCAGAAACTGGGCGACGGCGGCGACGCGACGCGGCGCTGGGGCGTGCGGTGCAAAGCGGCGGGTCGGGCCGGTTTACGGCCGGGCTGTGGCAGTGCTTGGGCGACGGGCGGAGTGGGCGATCTCGTGCGACGGCGGCGTGGACGAGGGTGTGGCGGCGACGGCGTGGGCGCAGGGTGTTAGGGTTTTGCAGAGAGAGAGAGAGGCTTTTCTTCTTTTTTTTTTTTTCTTTCCTCCTTCCCTAAGTTAAAATAGACTTGGGAATCTCAAATGTCCTTCCCAAGGCTTCCCTTCGAGCCCTGCCAACGATTTATTATTATTATTATTTTTCTTATTTAGTTCCAACTCCCATTTCTCTTTCTTTTTTTTTTTTTTTTTTTTTTTTTTAATCGCTTCCATTTAATCAAATCCGGCCGTTGCAATGTTAGCTATTGAACAAATTTTTGTGTTTGAAATCTTGCTAGCATGTTGCTTGTTGTTCATGTTAGTGCCATGCTAGGTTTGTTCTTCCAAAGATGCCATGTCTTGTGATTGTATGAAATTTCCAAAGTGGGTAGGTTATATGTTTTCTCTGCTTCCAGATCGTGTTGCTCTTGTGTCCCCGATATATTCAAGTTAGTTCCATGCAAGGGGTTTAATTATCTTGGCATAACTTGTTCTACTTTATCCTCGTTAGTTCTCGTGCTGCATAGGCGTGTGATGTATAGTGTAGAAGACTCGTAGGGGTAATCTAGTTTAGGTCCCGCTGTAAGACCCCGGCGGACATCCGAGGTGTAAGACCGATGGGCATCCTAGGTGTGTAAGTCTCGATGGGCATCACCGAGTTGGAGGTGTAAGACCGATGGGCATCCTAGGTGTGTAAGTCCTCGATGGGCATCACCGAGTTAGAGGTGTAAGACTCGATGGGCATCCTATGTGCGTAAGGCCCTACTAGGCATCACCGAGTTGGAGGTGTAAGACCGATGGGCATCCTAGGTGTGTAAGTCCTCGATGGGCATCACCGAGTTGTAGGTGTAAGACCGATGGGCATCCTAGGTGTGTAAGTCCTCATGGGCATCACCGAGTTGGAGGTGTAAGACCGGCGGGCATCCTAGGTGTGTCCTCGATGGGCATCACTAAGTTGGAGGTGTAAGACCGATGGGCATCCTAGGTGTGTAAGTCCTCGATGGGCATCACCGAGTTGGAGGTGTAAGACCGATGGGCATCCTAGGTGTGTAAGTCCTCGATGGGCATCACCGAGTTGTTGGTGTAAGACCCCTGATGGGCATCCTAGGTGTGTAAGTCCTGATGGGCATCACCGAGTTGGAGATGTAAGACCGATGGGCATCCTAGGTGTGTAAGTCCTCGATGGGCATCACCGAGTTGGAGGTGTAAGACCGATGGGCATCCTAGGTGTGTAAGTCCTCATGGGCATCACCGAGTTGGAGGTGTAAGACTCGATGGGCATCCTAGGTGTGTAAGTCCCCGATGGGCATCACCGAGTTGGAGGTGTAAGACCTCGATGGGCTTCCTAGATGTGTAAGTCCTCGATGGGCATCACCGAGTCCTAGGTTGTGTAAGACCAAGGGCATCCAAGTGTAGAACCTAGGATAGGTCAGAGATGTAAGCCCTTGAATAGGCTCGCTTCTAGGGGTAGCTCATAGCCTAATTCAACCATTTTGCTCTAAGTCATTGTTTTATTTGCATGTTTACTAGGTGCTAGATGATGATGTATCGTATTGTACCCCAGCTTGGGGATTCTTACCGAGTATGTTTATACTCACCCTTATTTCGTGGTTTTTCCACTGTGTAACTTGGGACAAAGACTGTGGATGGCGAGCTGAGGGAGCTCTTTGATCATGGGGGTCACCAGACTGGCTGCTTATTGTTTGCATTTATTTATTCAAAGATGTAGGTGGACAGGAGTCCTAGGGAATGATGTTAAAGTTGTTTAAACTGCTTTGAATGTTCTTTTATAAATACTCGCCAGTGCTTATTTTACCTTGATTGGATTTGCTTTATGAAAATTGTTGGTTATGTTTTAAGTGTTCCTGCTTCCAAATGTTTTGAAAAAGTTTTAAATATGAGCACTAAACCGCTTGTTGAAATATTTAACTTGCATGCCGAGTGAGGACTCAGGTTTCTGACCGTATTCCGTGCCTGGTCATTACAGCTTGGTATCGAGCTCGTAGTCATAGATTCTCAGAGACTAACCTCGCTTTGTAGGTTGTTGTCCCCATGATCATCAAGACTCACGCCACAGTTTGTCCGAGTTCATTAAGCTAAGGGTTTTATTTTACAATACCGCATCTAGTATACATATGTTCCCTTGTGGGGTAGTGAGAGTCCCAAAGGTGAACTAGCTTTGTGTTTAGTGTAGATCGCTTATGCCGATTACACATAGAGGAGCAGTGACGCTGGGTATTTCCACCAAGGAGTTGGATCACGCATGAGACCACGCCCAGTGGTTGTTCTAGACCCGTAGGCCACATTTGGCCCCGGCAGCTTGAGTTGCCAAGAGAAGAGGGTAGAGGCTAGCATGCCTCAGCAGTGAGACTCCTTGAGTAGAGTGTGCTCTAGCCATGAGAGAATTGATGGCAGTGTCGCTTAGCTATCGAGAGCTGAGACCCAGCAGCTTGTAGCTGTAGTGAGGAGTCTCGGCACGATAGCCTAGCCGACAGAGTTTATTTAGAAGACACCCTCGTGAGCTCCAGTGAGTCCTGTTCTCTGGAGGGCTTGATCAAAGGGTTTTATGCCGATGAGTTAGTTGGCGTGATGGAGCCGCCGAGTTTAGCGCGTGCTTAGGTGGTTGGCCAGATCGAGTTTATCATCCGAGCGTGGGATGACTCGATGTTCAGAGGCCAAGACGTGCTGCTCGGGTGCCGCTTGATACAAATAGCTTGGTGGTGGAAGTCCTTTGAGAGAGGTGGACTAGCAGAGTTCCACGAGCCACTCCGGCCGATTGGCAAGTGCCATGTTAGTAGCTTTTGAGGAAGATGTAGAGACATCTTGACCCCTTGCAAGCCTCATTGTCATTTTGCAAACCACTTCTTTTAGTATCCTCGTGGCTGTGGTGAAGTGTGAAGTTTGCTTGTCGTGACTTAATCCGCCCTTGTATTTTTTGTTGGCTAGTAGAAGTGTGGAGCACCCTTTTGTTAGCATGTTCCCTAGGTGGAACTAGTTGATGCCACTTGAGTGTTGGCCTCGAGTAGTTGTTGAGCATCGAGTGGGATGCAGGAGTAGGCCGTGGCATGTCCGCTAGACGAGTTGCCCGAGAGTAGACTACCTGAGTGTTGAGACTCTTGTGTTGATTGCCATTGCCCCGTCCCCCAGAGTGTGACCTTCCTTACCCTCAGTGAGGGGCTTAAAGCCCATAAAGGGATGTTTGAGTTGTAAAGGATGTAGTGCCTGCATGGCACCAAGCTCTGTAAGGAGGCCTAGGTTCAGCCACCGCACTGCATGTGCAGGTAGTTCTATGACCCGCCGGAGTTTAGCATCCCCACTAGCCTTGTACCAATTTTCCGAGGTTGCACCTGCTTGGGCTGCATAAGGGATCTAGCTCTCTGTGGTAGCCTGAGGACTACGAGTGTGAGGATCGCTCGAGGGAAAGCAAGAGCTTTCAAGGTTACTGTGAGTTGGGTACAAAAGAGGTTGTAGGTTGTTATGGGCTACCGCTCTCGAAGTTCCCCAAGATTTGTGTTGTGGCCTTGTGAGCCGCTTTGTTGGTAGAGTGATTCACTACCCTTGAGTTTCCTTTGGTACGAGTAGAGTTGGCATCGATGATGCGTGGGTTGGTCCAAATAGTGGGAGCCATGTGTTGATGGATTGTGCGGAGCACATTTGGTGGACACATTGGTATGAGGTTGTTAACTTGGTGTGGTTATGCTCTTGCAGAGTGAGTTGGCCAATGTGGTGTTTCGTGGTGAGTTAACCCTGAGTGGGTTTGAACTCTTGTTGCTCCTTTGCTAGTTGTGGTTTCTTTTGGAGGCAAAGGTTGCCTTGTGTTAGAGTTCGTGTTGGATCTTAAGGAATCAAGTTGAGCCGTGCACGCCAAAGGTACTTTTGTGTAGCCTGCTCCGGGGGTATGTTTTGGGAACCACGAAAAGGATTCGGTTGAGAAACCAAAGGCTCACCCGAGGAGTTAGGGCTTTAGTTCTTGGCAAGTGCCCTAACTTTGGTTGAGAGGTTACTGCGCCAGAGTCGGTTGTTGCGTGAGGCAAGTTATGCTAGTTGGCCCTTGACCGGTAGAGGCATTTCTTGTTGATCGATGGTTGGAGTTCGGCTTGGAACTAAATAAAGGCGCGTGGTAGCAAAGCCGCGTAGTTTTTGACCGCCATTGCTAAGAGTGTTGATCGGATCCCACCCTCGGGTAGAAGCTACGATGTGGTCGATGCTTTGAGTTGGAGGCCACATACACTCGTAGTATTTCCGGTCTTCTTGGTTTTTCGAGGAGTTGGAGCGCCACAAAGATAGCTGACATGCCGAGAGAGAGTTGTGCCCGCAGCCGCTGTTGTCCGTTAGACCGCTTGACGGCCGTGGTGTGTCTGAGGGTGATCGGAGGAACCCTAGGTTATGGAGAGCCTCACCGCAGCTCACCTGCACCCAGCAAAGGTTCCTCGCTGAGTTGTCGGACGCTTGTAGCCTGCTAACGAGCTAGTGTTGTTTTAGTACTTCCACGCTGGCTTCAAACTGCGTATCCGTTGGTGCTTGTAGTTGGCCATGGTTTGGTTCCTATGTTGTTGTAAGATCTAGCTTGGTTGGAGCAAGCGGGCATGGCCTCGAGGACTTGCTCTTGTTTGGATGGTTTCAGAGTTGGCACCTCCTTCCTGTTTGGATAGATACTACTAGTTCTAAGTTGGTGGTTCAATCTGATTGTGGAGTTTCGGTTGGAAGATGAGTTAGGCCTAAGCTAAAAGGAGGAAGTCATTTGTTTAGCCACTTGACTTGAGAGTTGCATGTCCTTGAAAGAAGCTTCATGAAGTTGTAAGCTTGAGTTGAGTTCTCGCAGAGCAAGCCTTTCTCAAAGCTTTGCTCCGGTTGTTGCGCTGCTCGTGGTTGGCATTTAGTTGAGCCAAAGTTGAGGGGGTTGGCATAGAGGTGTCGTGGCATTGGTTGGTTAAACCTTTGAGTTGTTATCCTCGAGGTGTTGTGCTGCAAGTAGCCGCGTGTGTGTTTTATTCTTGTCGCCGAGATTTCCGAGAGAGTATGTTGTTTGTTTTCCCGTCTCGCGATATTCTCTTAGGCCAATCGAACGGATTGCATTGGAAAGTTGTTGTCGGCCGATGAGGGGCTCCAGCTTTATTAGTTTACCGAGTGGAGCCTGCTCGACCTTGTCCCATCGTAGGTGGTCGAGTCGGTTTCACTTAGTGTGACCGGCGTTAGCTGCCCCGTGAACTGCATGTGCCCCGCTTGAGTGCGGTGCCTTTCAAGATGGTTGCTTAAGTGTTGTGGACGCTGCTTCTAGTTGGACAAGTTTGCCTTTGGGATCGCCTCCGTGGTGGTTCGATTGATTTCTTTAAGGCTTATAGGCAACCATTGGAGTTCGTTGGTCTCTTGTGAAGTAAGAGTAGGCCGATCGCTTCGGAACCCGAGAGGTTCAGCTTGGTTGGCCAAAGATGGTGTAGGGATGAGATTGTTCAACACCGTGTGGAGTATTAAGAGGAGTACGCCAAGGCGTGGCGCAGAGTTTTAGAGCCTCGTGACCCGCCCTCAAGTTTTCTCGAGAGTAGCGCCGTGAGAGGCGCTCTGAAAGTTGGGTCAAGAGGAAACGTGAGCCCTAGGGTTGTGAGAGACCGCTTGAGAGTTGATGCGAGTTTGAGGTTGTGGCTTATCGACTAGCACTATCGCATCTTTTCTTCTCAAGCCAAATGCATGTCTGGGCAGCTTTTGCTGAGATAGTTTGTGGCAGCACTCGATATCTTTACTGGCTTGAGCCTTTGGAAACCCAAGAGGTCCGGGATTTCAAGAAGGACTAGTGTTGGCCTCGATAAGAAGTTTGCTTGGTTAAGGATCATGGAGTTTTCCTAGAGTTGTTTCTGCCTTAGGACTTTCGAGGACAAAAGTCTTAAAAGGAGGGAGTATTGTAACGACCTGGGCCAATTTCGGCTTCCCAGTGTGTTCCTGCTCATTATTCTGATGTTCTAAGGGTCATTAGTGTTATTTTTAACCCTTAGGGGCATTTTGGTCTTTTTTGCCCCCTATTGTCAGGTTTTGTGGATTTTGAGGACTCTGTGGTCACTTTTGCCTTTGTCGAGGCTTGATTATTGTTCGTTGTTGGACCCAAGAAGTTCGGGCTAGTTGTTTTGAAGTTTGGAGGTGTTTTGGTAATTAGCAACATTATTGTTAATTAGAGTGCTTCCTTTGGGAATTGAACCCTTGACCTAACGGTTATTAGGAGGCTTGATTTAAATGGGTTTTATTAAATGGAAAAGAATGCGCTACCTAGACTCAAGGAGGAAAGCCTTGGGAAGGGATTTTGGACTACCCAAAGCCTATTTAACTTAGGAAAAGGAAAAGAAAAGAGAAAAACCCTTATTCTTTCCCTCTCTCTCTCTCTCTCTCCTCCTCGCCGACTTCACCAAGAAACCCAACTGAAAGCCGCACCGAGCCACGCCTAGCCACTCACCCCAGAAGACACCGCCCGCCATCACCATCGCGCCCACCCATCGCCCCAATCGCCACCATCACACCGTGGTCGCCACCGAGTAGCCCAGGAGCCTCGCCAGCAATGAGCACTTGCCGCCTGTGACGCTGATGACCAAAGAGCTTCACAGACACCTTGCCGCCAGCCAGCTGTATGGCTGCTCGCCTCTTGTATCTCCGTCGTTACAAGGCGCGCCAAGGCTTGGCAAGGGGCTTCCTCATTGGCGTCCGCGACGACCAGGTCGCCAGCGTGCCTGGCCCGCTCTGCCCCTCGCGCCACCGGGCCACGGCCCCCGCCGCTAGTGTGCCCAAGAGCATGCCACCGCTCGCCTGCATGCACGCCCGCTTGCCCACTTGCCGCAGAGAGCCTATTTTGCCAAAATTGTTGGGGCCGAGACCTAGTGCCTTCTCGTTGGTAATTCCCGAGCCTCCACTCTTTTGGACCCTAAGTTGATTGGTCATGTTATTTAATTAGATATTTTTATTAAAATGCTTAGGTTGCTCTGGTTCACTTAGAAGCTCAGAGTCGCTTGGTTAGCTTATGGTAGTTATTTTCGCTTGTTTCAGTAAAGTTTCACCGTGGTTGTGTGGACCGCGACGATGCTATCATGATTGTGCCTTGTATGCTTGGTTGTTGTTATGAGTATGTTAGCTATTGAACAAAATTTGTGTTTGAAATCTTGCTAGCATGTTGCTTGTTGTTCATGTTAGTGCCATGCTAGGTTTGTTCTTCCAAAGATGCCATGTCTTGTGATTGTATGAAATTTCCAAAGGGTAGGTTACATGTTTTCTCTTGCTTCCAGATCGTGTTGCTCTTGTGTCCCTCGATATATTCTGTCTGCTCCATGCAAGGGGTTTAATTATCTTGGCATACCTTGTTCTACTTTATCCTCGTTAGTTCTGCGCAGTGCTGCATAGGCGTGATGTATAGTGTAGAAGACCGTAGGGGTAATTCTAGTTTAGGTCCCGCCGTAAGACTTCACATGGACATCCGAGGTGTAAGACCCTCGATGGGCATCCTAGGTGTAAGTTCTCATGGGCATCACCGAGTTGGAAATGTAAGACTCGATGGGCATCCTAGGTGTGTAAGGCTCCCACCGGGCATCACCGAGTTGAGATGTAAACCCGATGGGCATCCTAGGTGTGTGTCCTCGATGGGCATCACCGAGTTGGAGGTGTAAGACCGATGGGGCATCCTAGGTGTGTAAGTCCCCGATGGGCATCACCGAGTTGGAGGTGTAAGACCCCGATGGGCATCCTAGGTGTGTAAGGCTCCCACCGGGCATCACCGAGTTGGAGGTGTAAGACCTCGATGGGCATCCTAGGTGTGTAAGTCCCCGATGGGCATCACCGAAGTTGGAGGTGTAAGACCGATGGGCATCCTAGGTGTGTCCTCGATGGGCATCACCGAGTTGGAGGTGTAAGACCTCATGGGCATCCTAGGTGTGTAAGTCCCTCGATGGCATCACCGAAGTTGGAGGTGTAAGACCTCGATGGGCATCCTAGGTGTGTAAGTCCCCGATGGGCATCACCGAGTTGGGAGGTGTAAGACCTCATGAGCATCCTAGGTGTGTGTCCTCATGGGCATCACTCGTGAGTTGGAGGTGTAAGACCTCGATGGGCTTCCTAGGTGTGTAAGTCCTCGATGGGCATCACTGAGTCCTAGGTTGTGTAAGACCCCGAAGGGCATCCAAGTGTAGAACCTAGGATAGGTTGTAGATGTGGCTCCTTGAATAGGCCTCGCCTAGGGGTAGCCCATAGCCTAATTCAACCGCTTTGCCTCAAGTCATTGTTTTATTTACATGTATACTAGGGTGCTAGATGACCTGATGTATCGCATTGTATTCCTGCCAGGATTCTTACTGAGCATGTTTATACTCACCTTATTTCTTCGTGGTTTTTCCACTGTAATTTGGGACAAGACCAGATGGCTAGCGGAGGGAGCTTATTTGATCATGGGGTCGCACGCCACTGACTACTTTATTGTTTGCATTTATTTATTCAAGATGTAGGTGGTTAGGAGTCCAGGGGGAATGATGTTAAAGTTGTTTAAACTGCTTTGAATGTTCTTTTATAAATAATGCCAAAGCTTATTTTACCTTGATTGGATTTGCTTTATGAAAATTGTTGGTTATGTTTTAAGTGTTCCCCATTTCCAAATGTTTTGAAAAAGTTTTAAATATGAGCACTAAACCGCTTGTGGAAATATTTAACTTGGTATGGTCGAGTGAGGACCTAGGTTTAGGACCGTATTCCGTGTCGGGCCGGCTTACAAGTTTAGAGCCAAACTTCGGGTACTCTCCCGTAAGTCCAGATTTGCAGTAGCGAGGGTAGAGGCCTTGAGGACACCCATTGGGATTGGCTTTGAGTCGATCATATGGTCGAGGAGAAAGACCTCGAGGGTGTCGAACATATTTGGGATCGGCTTTTGACCAACCAATTGGCCAAGGAGAAAGACTCCTCTGAGATGTCCTGTGGATTGCTTATGAGAACTAATCATTAGGCCCGGCAGGAGACTCCGAGGACTCGGATCTTGCCTTGTAAGCCGCTGAGCCATGATCCGTGTTGGCAGCCGCTTGCATGCACATGCTAGGGTGCTAGATGACCGATGTATCGATTGTATTTCGCCAGTTAGATTCTTACTCGAGTATGATTATACTCAATCTTTATTTATCTTTCTGTAATTCTTGGGACAACAATACGTGGATGGCTAGCGTGTGGAGCGATTGATCATGGGAGCCGCAAGCACTGGCCCTTCATTGTTATTGCATTGTTTATTCAAAAGATGTAGATGGACGGAGTCCTACGTGGCAACATTGTTTAAAGTTGTGTTTTTAAGTGTTTTGATAGTTTTATAACATCAAGCAGCCGCTTGTTTTACTTCGCTGGTTTGCTTAAATGAACATTGTTTGTTATGTTTTAAGGGTTCCCATTCTCATATGTTTT